>QGSO01000242.1:786918-892392 GCA_011037825.1 Carya cathayensis | reverse complement strand
TAATAGTAATATATGTAACTATATGTAATACTAATAACTAATACTATTAGTCTATTAGTACTAATAACTATACTAGTACTAATACTATAACTAATAAATATATGTAATGATAGTAATATTATATGTAATACTATATTAAATAATAGTAATACTCTTATTACTAATACTCTATGTAGCTATAGTGATTTAATACTAACATATTACATATTAAACTAACTATACTAATACTATTATAAATTTACAAATATATGATATATTATAATTTATACTATAACTTTTATAATATGTTAATACATTAATATATATACTAGTACTATATATATTTTTGATTAGTTATACTAGTATTATATATTATAGTATTAGTTTTAATTATAGTGATTAGTATAACTAAGTAATAGTAGACTATTAGTATAACTATATATTAGTATTAGTTATATTGTTATAGTGATTTAGTATAATATTATTAATAATATATTATAGCATTGATACAAATACATTATGGAATATATATTATTATATAATATATGGCAACACATTGATACAAAATACATTATGGAATATATAATACATATTATAAAATTATAAATATATTATAATTTATACCCTTACTCTTAATACTTAATAGTATTAGTAATACATTAAAAAATATAATAATACTTTAATACTAAATATATATAGTTATAGACTTATAAGTTATAGTGATTACTTATTATAATTAGTATAACTATATAATAGTATTAGTATTAACCTATTAGACTACTGGTAATATAGTATAGCTATATATTAGTAATATTAGTTATAGTGTATTAGTGATTTAGTATAAGTTATAACTATATTAATTATTAGTATAAGTATAAGTTGTATAACTATAGTCTATACTCTATATTAAACTATTAGTATTTATTTTATTTTTATACCGTATTAGTGTCTAGATTATTAGTATTAGTAATTTAGTATAAATATTTGTATTAGTATAAAATTATACATATATTGTAATTTATACCATAACTCTTAAGACTTAATAGTATTAGTAATTAATAGTAAATACATTAAAGAATATAACAATACTTTAATACTAAATATATATAGTTATAGACTTATAGTGATTACTTATTAGTATTATAGTATAGTTATATAATAACTATATAATATAGTATAGTTAAGTTAAGTGATTAGTTATTATAATTAGTATAGTTATACTAATATTAGACTATCATTACTATATTATATTTAGTATAGTATATTACTAATTACTTAATGGCGAGCTAGTGATATAATTAGGTTAGATGAAAATTATAGTTATAGTATAGTTATAGGTTAGACTATTAGTAATATAGTATAGTTATAAACTTATATATATTAAACTATTAGTAATATTATTTATAGACTACCCACTTAGTTTTTAGTATATGTTATAACTATAGTCCATATTAGTATAAGTTATATAACTATACTCTATATTAGACTATTAGTATTTATTTTATTTTTAAACCATATTAGAGTCTAGTGTCTTCTAATATTAATTTACTCTATTAGTATTAGTAATTTAGTATAAATATTAGTATTAGTATAAAATTCTAAATAATAGTATTAGTTAATAATTACTTAATGGCAAGTTAGTGATAGAATTAGGTTAGATGAAAATTATATAATTAATTATATAATCAATATATTATATATATAAATTATAAAAAAAATAAAAATTCATTCGGTCCGGTCCGGTCCGGTCCGGGGTGAAAAACCCCTGGACCGTGGACCGGACCAAATGACTTCGGTCCACTAAAATCAGGACCGAGACCGGACCGGTTCAGGACAGGTCCGGTCCGGTCCGGTCCAAATTGGCCGGTCAGGTCGGTTTTTCCGGTCCGGACCGGCCGACTTTCACCCCTACTCTTTCTCTAGGGTTACAAGGTTTCACCATTCTCCTTTTGGCTCAACTCACTTCTTCTTTTTGGTTTTTGCCATGAAAAGGGAATACAATGCAAAGAGAAACTAACAATAAGACATTATTTTTCTCATTAGTTTTTTCAGGTAGGAAACATGATCTACAAGAAGTGCCTAACAACAGTGCAGTAACCTTTTGGGACAGTTTCTTCCATGTTAAAGTAATTAGACAAATTTTTATGTGTTGGATCTAAAATTTCCTCAACTATTTTGCATTTTCTAACTTTATCCTCAGATTTAAATGAGATCAATGTATACTTTTTTGGTTCATTACTATGGTTCACGCTATTGTTTGTAAGAACTAAGGAGTTTCTCAATTGAAACCTTTAAGAAGTACTCCACTGTTTCAGTCATTCAACCCTCACAAACCTTGGATGAGAAGTAAAATTTGGAAATCCCAATGTGTGTGTGTGTGTGTATGTACACACATTGTTATCCTTAGATTTTAGGCGTACCTTTTCATGATGGTAGTATTGCATCCATGGGAAATCTCATTGTGATTGTGTGTGTATGTACATATATAATTTACCATAATTAACTTTTCAATTATGATCCTTTATGCAATAAATAAATACCATAGGATTCTAGATATCCATATTGAATTTTGAGGAGCCTGGTTTGTGACTCGAGCAAGGGTAGATAGAAAGTTCGCTCCAGAAGTTGCTCGAGTGAAATTCAGGCAGAGATTCTTCTCGATACTCGCTTGAGCAAATAACTCGATAATTATTTTGGTTAGGGTTTCACTGCATACCTATATATATGTACTATAGCTCATACAGAAAGAGTGTGAATGGTATTGCCACACAATGTACTTGTATTTTCTTAAGTGAATAAAATCCTCTGCAACTCTATAGATGTAGCCATGTTGCCTACATTGCATATCTTGTGTTTGTGAGTGTTTGATATCGTTTGTTACTTTAATTTTTCTTCTTATCGTTCCAACAACTGGTATTAGAATCGGGTTCGGGTTTGAATGAGGACAATGGTTGGAGAAGAAGTGAAGGTGTCTGGAATTGAGAAGTTTGATGACACATATTTCGATTATTGGAGGATGCAGATTGAGGATTATCTCAACCGGAAGAGACTTCACCTTCCTGTATTGGGAAGGAAGCTAGACATCATGGAAGATATTGATTGGAAATTGTTAGATCGATAGTTATGAGATTATTCGACTGACATTATTAATGACAGTTGCAGCCAACGTTATAAAGGACAAGACCATTGCGGATCTTATGGCTACCTTGTCTGGTATGTATGAGAAGCCATCTGCGAATAATAAGTTGCATCTAATGAAAGAACCATTCAACATGAAAATAGCAGAAGATACATTTAGATGCCTAACATCTGAATGAGTTTAACACTATCACAAATTAATTGTCATATGTTGAAAAATTTTGTTTTCCCAACAGTTAGTATAAGAGCCAAAATTGGGGTTTGAGCGAGAACGATGGCTGAAGAAGAAGCAAAGGTCTAGAATTGAGAAGTTTGAAGACAATGATTTTGGTTCTTGGAGGATGCAGATTAAGGATTATCTCTATGGGAAGAGAATTTACCTCCCTTTATTGGGAATGAAGCTGGACAATATGGAAGATGCTAATTTGAACCTGTTAGATTGACAGGTTTTGGGGGTTTTTTGGTAGACTCTATCAAGGTCAAATGCACACAACGTTATCAAGGGAAAGGCTATTGTAGATATTATGGGCACCTTGCTTAGTACGCATGAGAAATTTTCAGAGAATGACAAGTTGCATTTAGTGAAGAAACTGTTCAATTTGAAAATGACAGAATATACATCTATTGCCTAACATCTAAATGAGTTTAATACTATCACAAATCAATTGTCATCTATTGGGAAAAAATCTTTTTCCAACAACTTGCTTCCCCAACAACTAGTGTTAGAGCCATGATTTGAGTTTGAGTGAGAATGATGCCTAGAGAAGAAGTAAAGGTGTTTGGAATCGAGAAGTTTGCTGACACATATTTCATTATCAGAGGATGCCGATTGAGGATTATCTTTGTAGGAATAGACTTTGCTTGTCTTTGTTGGGAAAGAAGTCAGACAACATGGAAGATGTTGACTAGAACTTGTTAGATAGACAGATTTTGGGGATTATTTGATTGACTTTATCGAGGTTAGTTGCACACAATGTTATCAATGAAAAGACCACTGCGACTTTTATGGTGGCCTTGTCCGGTATGTATGAGAAGTCGTAGGAAAATAACATGGTGAATCTAATGAAAAAACTGTTCAATCTAAAAATGGTAGGAGCTACATCTATTGCCCAAAATTTGAATGGGTTCAACATTGCCATAAATCAATTATTATTTATTAAAATTGAGTTTAATGATGAGATTAAATTGGCCACTAATCAATTGTCATCTATTGGGTTTGGGTTCTGCCTTCAACATTAATACTCGGGGTAAAGGACATGGCAAGGACTCAAATAAGGGTAGGTTAAAGTCTAGAAATAGGGGCAAAAGCAAGTCAAGGTCCGGTTTGTAGAGCACTAGCTGAAATTGTTGTAAGACGGTTCACTTCAAAAGAAACTGCAAAAATCCAAAGAAAACTATGAATGATGTTGTAAACTAAAGGTGTGGGTGATGAGGAGAGTGTGTAACAGCCCGCTAAAATTATCAGTTTTGGAATTTTTCCCGACAGCAATCACATCTCTCTCGTCTTTACCCTCATCTGGAATCACGCGTATAGATTATCTTTTTCCGTAAATCACGTAATTTGTTCTTCACCGACAGCTGTAAAATCATGAACAGTTTTATCCTAAGAGTTGTACTTCGATGGCGTTTTTCCGGATCTTATCCATCGAATTTCAAAGTATTAGATAAGCTTGCTTTAAAAGTAGCACAATTATAATAATTTAATGAGCTATGAAAATATTATAATTGTGGATAATTACTTAGATTAAATATTTTAGTTGTTTTAAGATATTAAGATGTTTAATTTTACGTTGAAAACTCTTATTTAAATTAATTGGTTTTATCATCTTCGATTTATTAACGGTACTTCCTATTTCCTAACCCAACCTAACCATTTCCGAAGAGTCAATCAAAGCCTGCGGCCAATCGTTTCGGTCACGACAACAAATCAAATCCAACGGGTAAGATTAACTTTGCCCACTTTCCTTTGTTTCCCGTCCAAGCAAAAGAGAAAGGAGAAGTCAGAGATAGGGATAGAGTCTATGGAGGCCAAACAAGGCAGCCTTTACACCCTGGAGACCCTTCTGTTTTTCGTCAGGAACCACCACGTGAAGCACATCGAGTACCTCCAGAAGGCTCGCACGCAGGGGATCCCAGCCGTCACTTTACCGGACCGCAAACCTCTACTTGAGTACCTCCAAGGGAAGGTCTCGTCTTCCGATGCCATCGAGTTCCTCGTCCCTCCGAACACCATCAACCTCTCTCTTATCTTTCTCTCTCTCGCCCTCTCTGCAAAACCCCTTCCGGCCTTCCTTTCTTTCTTTGTAAGAAACCACGTAGTGACCGGAACATGAGAGACGAAGAGTGGGCTAAGGATGCCATGACCGACGACTCGTTGATTGCGTACGTGCTGCTACGGCTCAACCAAGCAACAGCAACCAACGGAGCCTGTGAAGGCAAGCTTCATCGGAGCACAGTGACGGTGATGGCGTTGATGAACGGGTTTCTGCAGCAGGCGACGAACATGAGTGATACCATGCCAAGAACCGTCATGAGCGGGTCCAAACTATGGTTTTCTAGCTGGACCACAGCTGAATACGTACGTGCCGTTTGTTTTTGAGAGAGCTAAGGCCATTAAAGGTGTTGAGAGTGGGATATCCTGCACGTTCAAGGAGGCCATTACGGGAACCAAATCGGTTCCAAGTTCTAGGAGGTGATCTGCGACGAGCTGGGGTTCGATCCCGCTCAAGTTCGGCTAGGAAGCTCAGGTTCGTCGATGCCGACCTCAACATCAACGGTGGAGTCTTCTTCGCCAGTGCTTGTAATGGAGTTGCTGTTGGTAGAAGCAGCAGGAGTCTCCTTAAAATCTGTTGCCACTTCGTTGTAAGTAACCACAGCAACCCCACATGCTTTTAGCACAAAGACGATGCCGAAAGCCCACAAGTACTGCACAAAGAAAACAAGCGGGTCCCACTGCGGCCCTTCCCAGAAATTTTTCTCGGCGGGATCTTCGGCGGGAACCGTAAACCCACGCCCTTCATGTGCCTTGTCATGAAGATGCTCCAGATCCAGCCCGAAGAAGCAGTCTCAACAGTCCGAACCCAGAAGTAGTACCAGTCGAGATCTCGGACTGTCCTGGTAGTGGCCGAGCTCCTCGTGCGGCTCAAGCAGTCTCAACAGCCCGTGGTTTGACGTACCTTCATGAAGAAATGGAATTTCAGGCTTTTGACAAAGCCATCGCAGAGTAAACGACAAGCCTCGATTATTGACTTGTATGAAGCGGTCGAGGAATACAAAGAGGGTTTCGTGGGCTCCTGGAGTTAAGCTTTGTCAGATTTACTTCTGTTCTTCACGCCATTGCAGACTCACAAGCGGTGAAATCGCCATCGAAGGGAGAGATGAGCGGGTCAGATACTTCGGCCGAGAAGCTGGCGGCTGAGCTGCTATGATTGACTCAGAAATTGGCAGCTTGTGAGTGAGGAGAGAGAAGTTGCAGAGTCATTTCTACGTCCAGTGGCTGGCTGGCTGTGAAAAAGTGAGGTGTGAAAGTTAGGTTGGTGTGGGAACCACCGAAGAAAAAAAAAAAGGAATGAGGAAGACTTTCTTACCTTACAGGCGGGGCTGCTGGAATTGTTCTACAATGTGTCTCTATCGATAAAAGAAATCCTATGAAAAATTGTTTCTTTCAACTCCAAAAAAAAAACACGTGAGGGACTTTTGGCCATTGTTCTCTTTGGAGATAGCACCAACAAAGATACGTGAAGTAAAGTATTTGTCAAACTCGTCAATTACGGCACGGAAAAGGTAATAAAATCACATCTAATTTATATGAGATTATTTTTATATGAGATTATAAAATAGCACGAGAAAGGAACGGTGAAGCAAATGCGAACAAAGCACAAGGTTCTTTGATTGAGAAGCTAGTGGCCTTCTACTTCAAAGTATAGTGAAACCTCAAGTTGCCGTGGTGTTGCAAGTGCTCATAATATGACAATTAAGTTCAGAAGTGAAAATCTTAAGGACTTGAGTGTTCCTCTTCCAGCTGTTGTGCAGTTCCTCGTGTTTCGCACTCTATTCTCATAGAACGCGACGATCGAAGTAAGTTAGCCTCTAACTTACTATCAGTTTATTGTGTATGTGTGATGGGTAAGGGAACTACAATTTATGTATGTATGTTATCGTATATGCCATGTCATGCTATGTCATTACATGTTTATCTGCTACGTATGATTTAATCTCTCATGAATAATTATCTGTTACATAATCTTTTCTGTCATACAATGATGTATGTTATAAGTATGCCATGTTAAGTATGCCATGAAATGTTATGATTAAATCATATTGTGTCATTTACAAGTATACGCCATGTTAGAAAAGTATATGATATTAATTAATATCTCATGCATTAAGAAAGATAAGACATGTTATGTTACGTATAATACGTGGGGCCACAACAACTGTGGAGTACGTATTATATTTTATGTTACGTGAATACGTGGGGCCACAACAACTGTGGAGTACGTATTATATTTAATGTTACGTATATACGTGGGGCCACAACAACTGTGGAGTACGTATTATATTTTTTTGTTACGTGTATACGTGGGGCCACAACAACTGTGGAGTACGTATTATTTTTTATGTTACGTGTATTCATGGGGCCACAACAACTGTGGAGCATGAAGTATGGGGCCACAACAACTGTGGAGCATACACTACGTGAGACACAGCAATTGTGACACGTAGAATACGTGGGGCCACAACAACTGTGGAGTACGTATTAAGTCAAGTTTCAGATCAAGTGCATGATAAGTCAAGTTTCAGATCAAGTTCATGTTTTGTTATGTACACGTACATGTTATGTTCATGATCAAGTTATGTTCCAAGTTCATGTTCACATCATGTTAAGTTCACGTTTACAGTATGTCTCAAGTTCACGTTTATGTCATGATATGTTCAAGTTTATGTTATTTTCAAGTTCATATTTATGTTATGCATGTTTACGTTCATGCTACATTTCAAGTCCATGTTATGTTTTAAACTCAAGTTCATGTCATGTTAAGTCAAGTTCAGTTCACGTTTAAGTTCTGGTTATGTCATGTTATATGTCAAGTTATGCTATGCTTATGTACGACTTTACTTATGCATTTATGCTTTTACTGCCATGCATGCATCTTTAACCTGTGTGTGAGTTTTATGTTAACTTACTGAGATTTGTAATCAAATCTCACTGTGGTAGTCCCAACTACCATTCCCCCCGAATGGTAGATCTTGTTACAGGACCCAAAGAAGAATTGGAATCTGACCATCTGAATACGGTCATCTAGGCTACGGTGCGATGTTGATGATGGTATAGTATTTAACTTAGGTTAATGCTTGTACTTTTGGAGTTGTATCTCAAGTATTCTTTTGATCACAACCATTTTAGACTAGTGTGGTGATCACGGCTTTTTAGTATGCCTTTATGTATGAAATATGTTTCAAGTATTTGGGATATTTTTAGTTTGGTGCATAGTATTGCTAAAGAAAAAAATTATCCGCTGCGAATATTGCATAATGCTAGATGCATGTTAGGAACATTGCATCTTATATGTCATGAACGGGGGCAGGTAACCTTGTGTTGCATGTCTCGACGCTTCAAATGTCCGTTCAATCCCAAGCGGAAATTTGGGGGCGTCACAGAGTGAGTCTGGTGCAATCATCCATAATGTTCAATACATAGATCTAGAATCGTCTCTACCTACGGTTGCTATTTGTAGGTCTTCCAAGACTACCTGGCCTCCACAACAGTTTTAACCCAAATTGAATTATATTCTGCTGACTGATGGTGGTGAGCTGGAGAGCTATGATGAAATCTTGCAATATAAGAATTAAAGCAAGTGGGAGTTAGTTCAACCAATATATCATTCTATTTTATGTGGAGGATATTCTCATTGCAGGGTCCAGCATTGAGGAGATCAACAATATGTAAAAGCAGCTGTCAAAAAATTTTGCAATGAATGATTTGGAAGCTACAAAGAAAATCCTTGGCATGAGGATTATCAAAGATAGAGTCAAAGGTATACTAAAATTTTCACAAGTAGAGTATGTGAAAAATGTGCTTTTCAGGTTCATTATGAATAAAGCTAAACAGTGTATACAAGTCACTTCAAGCTTAGCAGAGAATAATCACCAAAGTTAGAGGAGAAGGCCTCAGCTATTTGTTCTTTGATGTATGCTCTGATCTGTATAATACTAGACATTGTCTTTGCAGTCAGAATTGGGAGTTACCCCACAGATATGTTGACTAGGGATGTTACACTTGAGAAACTAAAGTTGTGCAAAACTAATTGGTCTTCAAGCTTGTGGCAGGAGCTGTGAATTGGAGAGGTGGAGGTTTCAATTTGTAGGCAGGTGGTTGATACATGTTGTACTAGTCTTCAAGTGGGAGAACTTATGGGTTTTTTGGAGCCTGGTTTGTGACTCGAGTGGAGGTAGACAGAAAGTTCACTCGACAGATCGCTTGAACGAACTTCGGGCAGATAATTCGTTTGATACTCGCTCAATAGTTGGCTCAAGCGAGACTTCACGTAGAAAGTTTGCTCGACTGTTGGCTTGAGCGAGCTTCAGGTAGAGAGTTTGCTCGAATGAATAACTCAATAGTTATTTGATTAGGGTTTCACTGCATATATATATATATATTGTAGCCTGTGCTAAAAGAGTGTGAAAGGTATCACTGTACAATGTACTTGTATTTTCTCAAGAGAATGAAGTCGTCTGCAGCTCTGTAGACATAGGCACATTGCCAAACTATATTAATCTTGTGTTTGTTTGTTTGATTTCATTTTTTGCTTCACCTTTTCTTCTTATCGTTCCCAACGGTCTAGATTTGAATTGGTTTCGTTAATGATTTGCTTTGCTTTAGAGTTAATACAATGTAATAAATATTAGTATTATTAAAACATGAAGTAAACATAATTATTAGGTTGGATATTCCATTATTGCATTGTCTATGTTCAATTCTCCATCCTTCAAGCCTCTTAGAGAAGGAAAATTGATGCATCGATAATCTTTGTAACTACAAGGAAATTAAGCAATCACTACAAAAACAAGGTAACTTTANCCCCCCCCCACACACACACACAGAGAGATATATAAATGATGGAAAACTATTTTATCTTTTGAGTTACTCAACAAGTAACTAAAGTTGGTGTGTTGGCACACCAAGCTTGCTAAGCGCTAATCAAGTGCCCCTTTAACATATTTGTTCTTCATCTACCTCGGCAAGTATTTGGACTGACTGAAAATCAAATATCAATATTTTTAGCCCCACAACCATATCATAGACAAGGGAGGAAAAAGAAAATACATTTGATAAACTTACAACTCTATTTTAAAATCGAGAGTAGTTATGTAAAATTGAGAATATTTTTAATGTCATAACATAATTACATTGTGTGTTTATAAAATAAGTTGTAAAATAGTTATAAAAGCATTGAAAATGTATCATTACCCATAAGAAATAGTTGATACCACAGATCTTTTAAAACATAGTACAATAGAAATAGATTTTGAGTAGAAACAAAGAAGTAAAGTCCACAACCTTTTGGGGACACAAAATGAGTTATAAGCATAAACAAAGCCAATTGACCTCGTCATATTTGGTAATTTGTGCAATTCTATAAACCCTTATCCTTTTGGCTATTGTTATCATGGAAATATACAACCTCATTGGGGGAAACATGCTTGAGCACATGGCGTTTTGAATTATAGTTCGGAAAAGCTATAGGGGATGCATCCAGTCTAGCTATGTCATCTATATCTTCTACAAATCTTGCAATCAGTGAGGGGAAACAGTGTGAAGCAACACCAAACACTGTTTTCTTTTTCTATTTATATAGTTTAATTCACAGCCATGATATTACCTTCTAGCTTTAGTATAGAATTAGCTGAAATAAAATCTTGGGCTAGGGCTGCACTACTTTGCCTTTCTCTTGTTGGCTCAAGTACTTTTCAAGATGTGTAAATGTTTTGACAAAATTTCAGAGGCCAAGCAGTGGATAGACTTTCACGAAATGTGGCCATAAGATCTTTAACTAAAAGAAAATTAATCTTACAATAGAGTCTTTGGTCTAATATCAATTGTTACCCAAATGACTAGCCCAAAAGGGGGTGTGTTGGGTATATTGAAAAAATTAAAAATATAATTCAAATGCTTAGTATGATAAAAATATCAACAAAAATTAATAACCAGTAGTAAATGTAAAGAGAAATGGTAAAAGAGATGCAAACTTAGTATTTTAACAAATTTCAGCTCAATTGCCTATGTTTTCGCCTCAAGCTGCCCCTTAAAGATTCTCAAATTCATATTCAACCTCCTTCTTGTATAGATGGAAACTTAATGCTTCAAGCAATTCATGTAGAATACCTTCTAAACTTACAATCACCTTACAAGTGATTATTCAACTGTTTCCCTACGTAAAACTTCTACTGTACTCACAAGGATTATGCACACTCTTTTACAATTACATGAAAGGTAACAATGGATAAGTTATTAGAGTATACTCCTCAATGCACATGCGAAAAAGGAAATTAATCATTTCTCAAATTTCAATTACGTTTGAATAAGACAATCAATCATGTTGCAAATTTTGAATTTTCAAACATATCATGCATATGTAAAAAAAAATTTATGAGTTGTATCAAAAAAATAGAAAAAGAAAAATATATTATGAGTTTAGAAAAAAATTGAGCCTCGACACTTTTTCGAACTAGGTAAGAGATGTTCAAAGATATATTCTTAGAGATTTATTTGTAGACTTTTTCTTTTTCTTGCTCAGCTTAATTTGTTGATGTCCATGTTCTTCAAGAATCCATTATGTAGAAAAATTGAGACAATTGTTGCTTGAACTTGTTTGTTGTTATCAAAATCTATAAGCGAGAATAGAGTATATGATGCTTGAAATGTTGGGCTCAACAATCTGCGTAATAATGATATTCTCTTGTCATAATTTTAAGGAGATGTTTCGAGGATATATTTTTCTGTTAAAACTGAATGAAGTTCAATTCAAGTTAGAGTGGTGACAAAGTCTAGAGATTCAATTAGGTGGAGATGTGTTGAAACATAGATTAAAATTTCTTGATGGATTATAGTTAAAATTTCTTGATGGATTATAGTCATGTCATTGGATTTCCATACTATATAAGGAATAAGGAATATTAGATATTTAAGTAAATTGCAATTGTATTATAAAATGAGAAATATAGACAAGAAATATGAATTCTTTATTAGACAAAAAACTAGGAATTTGTAACATATTCAAGAAGAATTAGATAATTAGATGTCGAGCTAAAATAAAATCTTGGGTTGGGGCCACGCTGCTTTTTTCTTTTCCTTTTGGCTCAACTTTTCTCCTCCTTTTAGTTCCTATAATTAATGGAGTTGAAGTAGAATCTTGGATTGAGGTTACATAGCTTTGCCGTTATCCTTTTGGCTCAACTCTCTTCCTCTTCTTGGTTGCTGCTATCAATGAGAGAATACACTGTAAAGGTAAACAAACAATAAGATATTGTTTTTATTTTATTTTTAAGATAGGAAACATAGTTCACAACAAGTAACCAACAATCGTGCAGTTACCTTTTGGGATGGTCTCTTCCATGTTAAAGTAATTAAGCAAATTTTTATGTGTTACGTCCAAAAATTCTTCAATCGTTTTTCTTTTTCTAGCTTGTTTCTTAGACACTGATGAGAATACTGTAGACTTTTCTCCTTCAATTGATCTATGGTTCAGGCTACTAGTTACAGAAAGAAATTTTTCATATGCAGCTGCTAAGAAGTGCTCCACTGATTCAGTTGTATATCCTTCATGAAACTTGGCTGAGAAACATTTCTTCTCCTTTTTTGATTTACAACTACTTTTACAAATGGGAGATATCGACTTTCTCTTTAGTATTTTCTCCTTATTTTCATATTTATGTACCTGAAGAAGAGGTATGTATCATCAACATAATTTACAATCACCAAGGAATAATTTACTATGCAATTAATTAATATATATATATATATATATTCATATGCATGAACTCACTGAATTATCTCCTTTTAATGCTCCATTGTTTACCTCCCAGAGTTTGTTTGGATAAGCCTCATAGAGTAGAAAATTGACAACCTCAATGGTCGACCTAAACATTCGACATGCCTTTTTGTGATAGTAATACTGCATGCATGGAAGATTCCATTAGGTATATACATAAATGTACACAAAATTTACCAAAACTAACTTTTTAGTTATGATCCTTTTCATTGTAAATAGATAGATACCATAGGATTTTAGATGTTTATATTTGAATTGGTTCCATTAATAATTTATTTTGCTTTAGAGTTAATACAAACCAGTAAAAATTAGTATTACTAGAATAAGAAGTGAACATAATTACCAGGTCAAATCTTCCATTACTACGTTGCCTGTGTTCAACTCTCCATTTTTCAAGCCTCTCAGAAAATGAAAATTGATGTGTTGGCAACCTATGTAACTATAAGAAAAATCAAGCAATCACTACAAAAGCAAGATAACTTTGTCACACACACACATAAGTTCACAGAGATATAGAAATGATGCAAAAGTGTTTTGTTTTTTGAGTTACTAAACAAGTAACTAAAGCAAATCAATAAATAGGCTACAACAAAAATACCTTGTCCACCAGTAATGTAACATCAATGCCACAATCTTTAGGTAGTTGGAAGGATACCCAAATTTCTCCAGCTGGACGGGTTGGTGTATGCTTTTTCTACAATATTAGTGCAACTGATTTGAGATGCCAGTGCTAAAATCATGAAGTAACGATGCTATATATATGGATATGTATGAAATAAATTAAACAATAAATAATATGATGTTCAAATTACTAAATCAATTTGTTATCACAAAATTTAAGATGTATTTGGCATAAAAATTGTCATTGCATGGAAATTAAAAATTTCATGCGAGATGCATAAACTTGACCAAAAATTCCTATGGCGGTAAGTAAAAATCTAGTGGAAGACTTCTGTAACAAGTTTGGCTACCACATTCGGTGTTATAGCATTGATGGCAAAATCGTGATCTGCAACATTATTGGATAGTGGGATAGCTACGAGTACACCATCTGTTGTTCTTTGTCTTGTTTGTCCAACTGATGTTTGTCTTAACTTTGACGTTGATTGCTATTTCAAATAAAAGATGAGATATAGTTAGTATGGGTTGTGAAAATCATATATTTTTATCCTGCATATATAATCATGTTGTAGTACTAATCCTATTCGACCAACATTAAACTTAGCATGTAATCAAGTTAATAGAGTAAGAAACTTACGACAATCATTTCTCTGAGGACTTGCACTAGTCGACTATGGTCGGGGTATTTTTTAGCGTATAAACCTTGATCCTGTACTATATTTGGAACATAGGGTTGTATTTCCCAACTTTTGAAGTCTTCCAAGTCATTACTGAAATTTTGAGAGTTGTGCTCATTCGAGATCAGTGACATCTTGACCTGCATGCAGAGAGAGAGAGAGAGAGATCAATAACAAAGGGAGAGATTGTGTGAAGGTGGTAGAACAAGAGAGAGCTTATATATGTAAGAGAGCCGAACGAGTCTTTCCCATATTGATCACGTACATTTTCGTAGCCAAATAAAACATGTTGGAAATGGCACCAAATAAGGTTTTAATTCTTTTCTAAATAATTAAAAATTTAGAATGTTGTGTACATTCTATGCAAAGTAATTATCTTAATTATAGTATCTAAACCATAATTCTTAATGATTAATATTAAATGTGAATCTAGCTATCAATAACATTAACACTGTATACCTTTTAATCCCTATTTTTTGTTTCTTTCTAGGTTTTCTTTTATGTTATGCTCCTTTTTTCTAGCATTCTCCCTAGCTTACAATGGGGAGAAATACTTCCTACAACTAACACGTATCTAGTCCAGCTGGAACGCGCACCTAATAAACATGAGCTGCTCTATGTAAACACGTACTACTCGTGGACAAACTCATTAAGTGATTCTGATAACTGTAAACGATTAACAGTCTTATATTAATTAATACAATCTAATCCTATTTCATCATGTAAATTCCATTTTATTAGCATTAAATAGAAAATACTTAATGGTTAACGATCAACAACCATGTCTTGTAATTAATTAATTTTGTCAACAACACTGCTTCAATTATAAAGATGATGACAAAAATGTGTAGGTTTACCATTCTATGCCAATCTTATCAATTAGAACACTAAGTGATTTTGATAATGGTAAACGATTAATGGTCTAAGATCAATAGATACAAACGATCGAACTTAATAGATCATGTGAACTTAATTATTTTAGTATTAAATAGTATATAGCTAATTAACTGTCAACAATCATCTCTTGTATACTGTATAGATCTTATGTCAATAATGACGAAGACTGTTAAACTCAAGTATTAATGATTAAATCTTGCAGTGGATGTTTGCATTGATTTATTTCTTTAGAAAACTGTTTGAATTTCGATCTTGTGCTTATCATGGTTACGTTCTGGCACACTATTGCATATTATTTAAAAGAAAACGATGTCCATCACAAAAATACTGTAGCAGTATGTAAAAAAAAAAAAAAACATATTTTCAGCTTTGAAAACAATACTTCATTACAAACAGATGATCATTTGAAAAGTTGGGCAAACAAAAAAAAAAAACATTACCGTATCTCTCCGGATGTATATTGTTTTGGAATTTTCTAAGGACTCCATAAGTTTTCAAATCGGTGCATTCCACATGTGAGTCAAATCTGGCTTCGGCGCTTGAACAAGCATACGGATTAATGGTTGTTTTTCGCAATGCTGTCAAAATTTAAATCCATCAAATTTGTAAAGGGAGAAACTCATGATAAAGAGTACTATGGAGAAGAAAAGAAAATCGATGTCTAATCAACTTTACACAATTATCCTCGATATGTTAGCTAACGAAGGCAATTTTTTATCACTACAGTGTTTTAGAGCAATGCATGCAAGCAATAAACATCGGCGATTAATTTAATATAATAATTATAAAGAATTTTAAAAATAATAATAATCTTAGTAACCATGAATCTTGGAGATCTACATACTGATCAATGATATCATGGAATATCATGTATTAGATTATTTATGATTTGTTTTCATGTAAACTCAGAATTACCACTTCCCTTGTGCAAGCGGTACTTCCTCTTCTTGGCTACCCTTAACCTAAGGCTGTTTGCTCTGCAGCGTTTGGTATAGATTTTGAAAGATGATGAAAAAGGGGTGCCAATCCAAAAAGATTTTCGAAACCTTGAAACTCTTCTTGAAGAGAGAGAGAGAGAGGAACCAACCCACTAAAAATGAGATTAAGCCATAAAAAAACCATTTATGTGCTAAAACTCCACACTTTATATATAAACGTTTTACAAAACATTCAAAAATATGGGAAACCTAACTAGCTAAATTACCTCATGATCCATTCCTTCGAATCGCATGGGGGAACTATGTTGCCCACTTTCGATGTAACAAGCCTTCCAACATCCCGATGTGAATGGCACAAGGAGCTGTGTCTCTGCTTCTGTGTTATTTTCATGAGCACTGATCTCAGAAATAAGCACCATTGCAACTCTAGACAGAAATCTTGTTAGAGAGAGAGAGAGAGAGAGAGAGAGAGAGAGAGAGAGAGAGCTTGTGAGAGAGAAATGAGAGCGACCTTCATTCATGTATAGTACTGTCATCTATTTATATTAATCTTCTTGTATGAAGAAACGTGCTTGTTGACGAGGTGGCGAGGTAATTTAGGCTTATGGGTTGTCTCCTTGGATAAGTTGATTGATGTCATAATTGACTTCACATTAAGCACCTAGACATGATGAACGTCTTCTAATTCTAAAAAAAAAGAATTCTAGAAAATAATAAATTAATATTGTAAATTTATTTTTGTATTTATTTATTTTGGATCGAGACTCTTAAAGTTGGTAAATAGTTCTGAGATTTTTTTTTTCAAATATTATTGTCATTGATTTAAACATAGACAACTCAGAATAATTGTGCTCATATAAAGTTCCAATTAAAGGCTTAAATATTAAGCTGTAGGATGAAAAAAAGGAAGTAATAATTTAGGTAAGATTTCTATTCGTACTTTATTTGCAAGTGAAGTGGGGGCCACTAGGAAAATTAATAGTATGAAAATCAAACATTTGCTTTTCTACCAATTATGGAGTACCATAGTTCACCTTGGCGGATATGCCTAACCTCACCTAGATTACGTACGTTTTAAATGCATAGATATAAATGCATCATGTATTGTCCTAACATTCAGTTACAGTTAAGTACTGTCATACATCAAAAGTCATGAAGTAGTACTCTATAATAATCTCCATTAATTATATATAAAGATCGAGATATCAAAAATAATTTATGCATTTGAGTGATTTTGCTTACGATAATGAACTATTAACAGTTTTGTATTGATGAATATATTATATCTAATCTAATTTCATTAGCATACTACTGTCTTGTATTAATGAATACAATCCAATCCTATTAGATCAAGTACGTCAAATTTGAATTCATTAGTATTAACTAGCTAGAAAACGGTTAACGGTTAATGATCAACGATCAATGATCATGTGATCTTATAACTAATTATAATTAGGTTGGTCAACAGCACATGGCTCCCATTATAAAGACAACAAAAATGTGCAGAGGTGACCTAAACTAAATTTCTCTTATCAATTTAAGTTACTACCTTAACCATTAAGAAAAAGTCACTACCTTAACCACTAAATAGGAGTTCTAAATGTTAGTAACTATCACTAATACGTCTATTAGTATATTATATACACTAATATATAATTATATATACTTTACTAGTATATATACAGTCTATACTGTAAAATATATGTACCATAGATAGCATACTATATAATATATGTCGTACAATATACTATATTTATATATTATGTAATATATATACATGCACACACATATATATAAAGTATATACTATATACAATATTTATAGTAGTGTGATATATATGATATAGTATCATATAGCGATATCAAAAAACTTTTCCATTTGATTTCTAGAGAGAGAACATCTCCCTTCTCTCTAGAAAACCACCCAAACCCAAAATTGCCCAGAGGGAGGAGGAGCTTCGGCTCCACCCTCCCTTCCTCTTTCCTTCTAGCTACTGTTTTCTAGTGTATTTTTATTTTTATTTTTTTTCTAGTCAAGTCTTGGAGGGATGTTCCGGAAGCCAAAGACTGCCACGTGCCTCACCGCAAGCTTCCTAAGTCACTGATCTTCCTGACTGCCGAATGCCTCGTCAAATAATTTATTGGACTTGTTGTCAATAGCAGGAGAACCCTCTCCTCCTTTGGAGGATGGGAGATAGTTTTTCTGCTCCTCTTTTAGAGGATGGGGTGGTTTTCCCTCTCATCCTTCAAAGGATGGAGGTTGGATATTCTCTCCTCCTTTGAAGGTTGGGGATGTTATCTCTAATTTTTACAGAGTGTTATATTCTCAAACAAACTAAGATTGACATCTATATTCTTATAGAGTCTCATATCTTAGAAAGTTTTGTCATTAGAGAGCTTAAAAGTTAACACAATGCCCGTCACAAAAAAAATTGTATGCGGCGAAGCCCCAAATAGATGAGTAGTTTGGTTTGTAATTTGTGTTTTTCCCTATATTTATCAGTCACAGTTGTAACTTCAGTTTCATTGAATGAAATGAAGTCTATTTCCTATAAAAAAAAAGGTATCATATAGCAATATCACTATATCAATGTGCTTATAGTATTGTTAGAACGCATTATAATAGGGAATTTTCAATATAATTGGCATGAAAACATTGATTTTTATAGGGTTATTGTTGATATAATTAGCTTGAAATATTTTAGAGAGCTTGTGGCATATCTGTTTAAATATAATTGATAGAATTTAAGTGATTATCGAAAGGGAGTGCATGATGATAAATATTTTTTTAGCACTAATACCTTACAAAAATATTATGATGGTCCTTTTGTTTTGACTTCTCAAATATCTCAGTATTCTTCTTAGGTGATCATGAGTTAGGAAATTAATGGCGAGTAGTACAAAGGTTTTCTCCAATAAATATATATATATATATATATATATATTTGATCTTATCCCCGAGGCAAAGGGACAAGATGAAGAAGTAGATGGTCCCTCGACTCAATAAGCATATCTAGATAATCAATCTCATCTTTAACTTGTTTGTGGATTTGAGCCAGTATTAGATAATTCCTTTACATAGGAAAAATATTGACACTGAAATAAATTGTTGATGTGATAGTTGAGGAAAATGTTGACTCATCTAAAGTATCTACAGATGAGAAAGGCGAATGATCAACTAAATTTGATATGGATAATTAATGTGTTTTGTGTTCACATGATACTTTATAACAAATTTTTTATGTGATGTATGTATTAGTACTCTTAAATCATGCCTCCCAAGAAGAAGGAAGTCGCATCCCATCTCCACCCATTTCTAACTCTCCGATTGACTCATCACTGGAGATTAACTTTCCAGAAAAGTAAAATATTGATAATAATTTTGTTTCAATTAAAGTGAATCATACATATTAAATATTTTCTAATTTCATTTTCTTCATTTCTACGATAAATATGATTTTCTTTAAAGCTAACCGTACAATCTTGTCGAGGTCGAGGCATTACTAAAGGCGTTATGCACATTGAAAAAATATTGTAAAGTACATAAGATTAAAGTTAACATTCCTAATGAATGTACCGTAGATGAAGGAGAACAAGTAAGGCTTGCTATGTATGTTGGTACTCTTACACGAACTTATGCACATTTGGCTACGAGTTCACGGCATAAAGTCTCCCAAGATGCCAAAGACCTTATCAAACAACAACCGTTGTTTGATAATGTTTAATTGATTTCTCAAGTTATTTAATGTGTAGGTAAAATATAGAATATGCAAATTATTTGTTTGTATATATATTTTTTCAAAGAAAACTTCGAACTAAATTTTGGCCTAAGAGAGGAGCGTAAGACTGTTAACAAGATGTGATTAAAACAAAAAAAATAGCAACAAGAAAAGTTCAAGAGAGAGATGCAACTCCAAATGCATATGCTTATTCAACAATTCAGGCCTCCAACCAACTGATTTGATAAATACTTGACAATTTTTTATGTATGATAAACACTGTTAACTCGTGTTAGTTTCCACTTATGAGACTGCTTTTCATGTTTATTGACAAAGTTTTTTTTTAAGATATTAAGTATGTGTATTTGGTTTTTCATTATTAGGTAAAAATCATTTCGTACTGTTCAAACGCCCAATAACCGTTGGTATAAAAAGTCAATCTAAACTTTCAAACGGGTTCAGAGAACATTTGATGTAATTTGTAACCGACGTTTGAACAACAATTAGACATAATGAACTCCTTGTTTGAATGGTTTCTGACCACATCAAACATTACACCTATGCCTAAAAACTATATCGAATGTTTGAATGTCTTGTACTAGTCTATTCGAAAGTCTTGTACTAGTATGTTTGAATATACAACAGAATGTGTTTGAACACTATGTTTGAACACTAAATTTAACAATCGAATGTTTCTCTATATCAAAACGTTTGAAGAATTTGCTTTCGACCGACTACTTAATCCAATGCGTTCGACATACTTTTACAGTTGAAAATTTGATCGTCCCAAAAAGAACTTACTGTTTGAATGCTCTCAAATGGTTTTGTTCACTTTCGTCACAAAAAATATTATAGGACAGTGATATTGGGATGATTTGTTTTCATCCCAAAAAATCTTTTAGGGTGAAATCATAGTTTTTTGGGATGAAAATTCTTGTCCCAAAAACTCTATTTTGTTGTAGTGGATCTCTTACAACAAGATTCAGTTATGACTAATAAACAGTCGATAAATCCCTTTTTGTTCTTCTACAAATTCAAGTAGGTGAGTGCCAATTATTCGTGTGCGAGACCTTAATTATGATCTTAATTATTAGGATATGTAATAGAATAATAACTTTATTGTTGTCATTTTTCATATTTACTTTCCATTCAAATAATAAAAAGTAGATATTATGTCATAAATTGGTTAATTCAATGTTTATTAGAATATTTAAAACCTACTCTACTTGGTGAGCAAAAGTAGTATATCTGCCAATTAGTTGCATTATATTATCGTCCAAAATTAGCAAAAAGGTTAATTTTCCAATCCAGCTATAACTAATTGTCTCCAATTCGACTATTTGCGGCCATCAATTATTTTATGAGACACCATATTTTTTACAACCTTGCGATGAAGGATTTTAGGTCTTTCTTCCATAAGGAGTACTTGCGCACGGCAAATACCCATAGAGTTTTGCTTTGGAGTGGTACATTTGCTTTGGAGGTTAAACTAGCATCCAATAGGCAACTTCCACATTAGTAATGTAGAAAAAAAATCTACAAGGATGACTACATCAAGTTTTTCCCAACATACCCTAATCCCTCCCCTCCCCTCCCCTCATCTCTCTCTCATTGAACCCAGATCAGATCGATGTGGTGGCTGTGGACTGTAGTTTATATAAAGAAGTGCAGGTAAAATCTAGATGGTTCCAAGACCCTTTTGATCCTTTGCCTTCTTGCTATATATGGCAGCAACAGATAAAGAAGATGATTTTATCATTTAGAATAAATTTCTAACAATGTTTGTTCCATTTATTTTTTCATATTCCTCCCACCAAGGTATCTGGAGAACAGCATGTGTGTAGGAATGTGTGTCAATATGTGCAAGATTCCTACTCAAGATTTCTCCACCAATGAATTTAGGCTTCCATTAACCATGATTCCAAGTATGTCTCTCACTCTCATTTCCTTGTTTTTATCTTGCCCCAAAACCTTTGATCCAAGGCTGATGTTGTTATGCTGTGTGAAAAACTAAATCTAATTTCACTCATTTTCTTATATATTATACCATAAATCTAATTTTGCTTCTTATTTCAGGAGTCTTGTCAACAAAATAAATAGATAAAGCTTGAAAACCCACTATTGAGATGTGATTAGAAATTTGGCACGAAGATATACTTAAAGAGATGCAGATGATGATGTTCCAACATTTTATGCCTCCAGTTTCATTCCAGACATTTTTTATTTTTTATTTTTATATTTTGTGCCATGACCCTAACTTAGAGATTTATTGTAGTCTCATAATATTTTCATGAACAATTGTTGGATTATATTATGTTTGGATTTCACGTTTACTGCTTACTGTTGGAACAAAACTTTATTTGTTCAAATGCATACAATAGTTTATGTTCGAAAAAGTCTAATCACTATCCGAATAGTATAGTGTTAACATAGGATGTTCAAATGGTTACGATATTAGTTTGAACTACAAGTTGTCATCTCATTTGAACGTATACCTATTTTATGTGAATGAACCCACTTTTATTTTTTATTTTATTTTTAAATAATGAATCGCATTCCACTCATAAAAGAGGACATACAAATTTGACTTAACAACAAGCCAATTACAAATGTAATAGCTTCTCAACACACTATCGTGATTAACATGGTCTAGTCTAGAAGGCAGACCTCTACAGACCTAAGTCTAAGAGATAGCACAAACTCTGTCCACAATAGAGTTACCAAATCCCCATACCCTGACTAAGTGAAGTATGAAGCACCCAACCCCATCATAAGCACCACCAAGTAGAGGGGGGACCACTCCATTCGGACTAAATTCCGAAGGTACAATTTTTTTAGATTTTTATTTTTTAAAAAGTAAAGACAGAACACGAAATAAACTACAATGGGAACACTGCACACGGAAAACCAATGCACCTAGAGGCTACTGTAGCGCATGCAGAACACACACCACGTTGGGAGGAAACTGTTGGCCGATCTTGGAAGTCCCTGACTCAAAGGCCGTAGAATCGCCGCTAGTTGCATCGAACAAGGACTTTTCGATGGCGAGTGAGAGTCACATGCCGAAACACCAAGAGATTTCAACCCGTGCGTGCGGGCCATTCGCCACTCCATTTGGCGCCGTATTTGGTGGTCTTAAAGATCGATGGCTGGGCAACACCATGGAGGGGCACGTGCTGGTCTGTGGTCTCCAGAGTCTTCCAGATCTACGATTCTCCCTTATTTGGCCTGAAAAACAAAAAACAACTCAAGGAAGGGGGGGAGGGGGAGGGAGGCAGGGAGATGGAGGGAGGGGGAAGGGAGCCGAAGCTCCCACCCCGTTTAGCCGAAACTGTGGAGAGTGTTTAGAGAGAAGGGAGAGTTTTTTCCTAGAGAGAGAAACGACTGTGTTTGTAGCAGTCACAATTGACAATAGGGAACGCTACAAGAAAATGAAGAAAGATTATTGACTTTGATATATTTTATATTTGATCGAAGCCACTTCTATTTGAACTTAAATATTTTGATCAAAATAAAGTTTGAACTATAATAGAAGTTGCTCGAACCATATACAATTCAAAATTGACAAATGAAATCCATTTTCAAACACTCATCCAAATGGATATAACAAAGCATTCGAATGCTAATTACTCCTACTTGAACATCAATAGCATTATCCGATTATGTTCGAGTGAAAAGGCAATACATCCAAATTAACCTTTTACGATCACATCGTTCAAACAATTATAACCTTTCTTCGAATGTCATCAAATTTGAAACTTTCTTATTCAAACAATTCAAGTTATTGTTTGAATTGTAACTGCACACCATTGAACCATATACGGTCTCGGCATTTGAACGGAAGTCAATCTTATTCGAGTGGGCATATCCTCAATATTTGAACAACCTCGCATCCCCTTCGAACGTTTCTCAACCCATTCAAACGTGATTAAAGTGTTCAAATACTAGTTCATATCATAACAATTTGAAAAATATTCTATATGCAAATGAAAATTGGTTGTTCAAATGCTTTCCTTCATCCCAAAATTTGTTTCCATTCGAACAAACTTCAAATGGGTCGTGAAAATTTCGTCCCAAAAGATATTTTCTGGGACAAAATTTTTTCATCTCTAACTGTCTGCTAGGACAAAATCTCACTCTTTTTGGACAAAATTTTTCATTCTAAAAGAGGGTTTCTGTTGTAGTGGATCCATGCTTTGTTGTCTTTAAGATAGATTAACATTGCCTCTCTTATTTCAATGTATGCGATCACCTTCCATCAAATTCTCACTTTGAGCAGTGGATAATCATGAGGAAGAGGTTATTTGAAGTAACTCACCATGATCAATAGCACAAGGGGGGTGGAGCACTACTAAAGAGCTTTTGAAGTAGCCGACCACAATTCTTGACTTTGCTTGTGTATGTTGTTGCTATGGTAATGGTTCCTGCATCCTCTTTGCATATGGAGACAAGTGATTAATTTACTTCTACCATAGAGAACATGTTTCAGAGCTCAAAAAAGAAGAAGGCTGTGGTTTTGTCCACAATGTTAAACCATGCGCATGCTTGTGCACCTAAAGGTCAGATTGAAATTAAAGAATCAGACTTCGTATCACCTCAAGTTGGAGCTTGGCTTGTTGGACATGCGACAATACATCTAAATAGTGTTCTTTGTTGAGTGCCATAAACTATAAGTTTAATCTTCTTGAGATTTATAAGCTTAAAATATATTTGGAACATAAAATCATGAACCATTAAATTAATTTTCCTTGTTCATTTTCAATATATCAAATAACTCTTGAGTTCGTATAATTAATCCACCCTCCTTTTTATTTGTTCAAGTGAAGATTTGTCTTCCATTCCTTAAAAATATCACCCAATTTTCACTTGCATTAATATAATAGATCACGTCGCTGATCTTCAGTCGCGGAGATAGAAATCTCGAGAGAATCATTGGTCAATGGCTTCGTTCCCGGGCCCCTGCTTGCAGCACTACCAATTTCAACAGTTACATGAAGGTGACCTCTTCACTTCAACCTTCGAAACTTCAAAGAATTCTTTCTTTTATCTTTTGATTCGAAGACGTTTCATCTCATTTTATTTTATTATTATAATATTTTTAAATTTTCACATAATATAATAAATAATTTAACTTTTTTCAATCTCAAAACAATAATAATATTAAAAAATAGTATTCTAACAAGATTTTATTCAACTTTTATCTGAATCTAAACCATCTTATCTCCTCTCGTCTCAACTTTGAATCCAAACCATCTTATCTCATTAACTTAATTGATGACAATCTAATGTATTCGTTCCTAATAAATCTAGTAAAATTTAATTCAAGGAAAAATAAATGGGCATACATCTCCCTAGCTTTGACCATTATTTTAAGAGTTTTGTTATTTATCATATCACATACCATACACTATACGCTTTTTTTTTTCTACTAAACTAATTGAGTTTTTCTACTCATTATCCCTATACCACATACTTGATAATGAGAAAAAAAAATTATGTGTAGTGTGTGATGTAGGAATGATAAGTAGAATTTTTAATAATTTGATTCATTATATTCACAAGACGGTGTGAGAATGCACCATCCATATCATTGTTGTGGTACAATTTCATTTGCAAAATTTAAATTTATAAATTCTTTTACACATAAGCAATATAAAATGTATGTTTACATATTGGCTTATAAATAATTATTTTTAATTTATATTTTTGTGGGTTGGATTCTCATATTATGAAATTTATCTTCCGTTAAAAATAAATATTCTTTAGCTAGAATTTTTGTTTGCACTCTATAGTTAAGAGAAATAGACATGTAAAAGAAGTAGACACAAACATTAAACACCATAAACCCCACAATAACCCCATATTGTTAGTTAATAGTTAGCTAAGCCCGTTCTTTAATGTTCAATCCAACGGTCCAGAATTACCCGCGAACCACAATCTCCAAACACGTTCGACATTTAACGCGGTACCCTTGTTTGGTTGGAACTTGGAAGAAGCTCAGAGAGAGAGAGAGAGTGCCGTTTGAGGTTCAAACTTTGATCCCTAACGTTTTGACGAACCGTCAGCGGCCGTTAACCGAAAGGGCCCCTCTTCCTGGAATTTGATAACGGTAATAATCAACGGAGACGTCGGTGCTTTCCTTACGTATCCGTTAACTTATATCTCCTAAAAATAAATAAATATTTATACAATTAGATTTCTTTTTACTTCTCTCTCTCTCTCTCTCTTTGTTTCAACGGGCGAGGATTTTTCGAAACGAAAGCTCGTGTTCTTTCCCAGGGAAGCTTTTCTTAGGCTCCAATTTATCGGTCTCTTCGATTAGCTCCACTTCGATTCCCGCCAGTTCTCAGCGAGCAGAGGTGCTTTTTACTTCCGCAAAACAATTTCTTCTTTCTTTTTCTGTTCTCCAAAAACGGTTCTTCTGTATTTTATTTTCCTTATTTTTTTCTAGTGTTTTTCCGAACCGGTTTTGGATTTTCTCGAATACCTGGAGTTCTGATTTTTAAAAGATTTGTTGGTTCTTCTTTAGAAATCCTAAATTCTGTGTTTCTTCTATCGGATTCTTGGTCTTACTCGTAGGTTTTGATCTGATAACTGATTGTAAGATCTGGGTTACGTTCTGTTTTCTTCTTTGGGTGGGGTTTTGTAAATCTTCGCCACGGGTGGGATTTTTAGGGTTTTGGGTGATTATGATTTGTTTTGTTATATATTTTTTTGATTATTTATTTATTTAGTATTGGACTGCTATTTTTGTTGATTAGGATTTTGGGTTTTAGAGATGATTGTGTTTTTAGAAGGATGAGATGGCTGAGGTGAAATTGGAAGAGTGTTGTCTTGAGAATAAGCAATCGACGGCCGCTTCCAGCTCCTCTGTATCCGAAGGCAGTGGCAGTGCAACTCTCAAGTCCCCAGGGACGTGTAGCCCTGCTCCAACATCACCTTCTAATCGGTACTAACCATTCAACTACTTTAATTTTGAATTTAGATTTAGTTATATGCGCTGTTGCTCGAAATTTGTGATAATTATTTTTTGTTGTGTGTCTTGTATGGACTTAAGAATAGAGTTTTTCTTTCTATTAATCATCTTTGAAAGTGTATAATTGATTTTCTGATTGTGTTTCTGTACTCTGCCTATTAGAGGTGCTTTGTGGCCATTCTCATCAGTTGATATCCTTTTAGTAAATTATCTGGCTAACAACCATTATGTGAACTTGGTCTTGCAGGAGGGCCACTGGCCCAATTAGGCGAGCGAAGGGCGGTTGGACTGCACAGGAGGTTAGTATTCACTATTATACGAATTCTGTATATTATGATGAAGTAGGTTTTCCTACGATCCTGTCTGTCAGCCAGCTTATGAAAGTTTGAGATCGATGCAAAGCAGTTTTTATCTTATCTGCATATATTTTACGAGGTGTATGGTTCCAGAACTACTGGTTTACCACCAACTTTTTCTGTGTCATACATGTGGATTGATAAGATCTTTGAAACTGCTGTCCTATCACATGGATGTAGCTCAGACATGCTTGCGTTCACCTGTGTTCACTTATTATAGCGCTGCAATATGTTCACCTGTGTTCACTTATTGTAGTGCTGCCATATGCTGCTTCAAATTTTTTTTTGGTTTTGTTTTGTTTATTATTAAACTTTCTAGGCACGTATTACTAACAACATATTCACTTTCTGTAGGATGAGACGTTAAGAAATGCTGTTGCAGCTTTTAAGGGGAAGAGTTGGAAGAAAATAGGTCTCTCTCTTCCTCAGTAGTGCCTTGATAATGGTTGTTAAAATTTTTGCTGCTTTGGTTGTCTACATTCTTAGAATGCAGCTGTTGGTTGTGAATTCCTATTTTTACGTGGCCATTTTTATGCTGCACTAAGGTAGCAATGATTCTGTTTGGAAAACATGTTTACTCCGAATTTAGAATGGTGAACTAAATACATCATGAATTAAATGGTTAGAATAAATATTTTGGTTGAGCATAAAAAATATATAGATGGAGGGATACACAATATTAAAGTTGCGGTACCATCCAATGTTAACTTTGTGATATTTAGTACACATACTCTTTTCTATAATTAGTGAAACCTGTCTAATATATGGATACAATTGTTTGCAGCTGAGTTTTTTCCTGATAGATCAGAAGTCCAATGTCTGCATCGATGGCAGAAAGTTCTTAATCCAGATCTAGTAAAAGGGCCATGGACTCAAGAGGTTGGCACCCAGCTTTTTCCTTCTTTTCATAATTTTCCTTGCATATTCTGATTCAAGCTTTAAAATTCCTGTTCTTTGTGTGTTTTGCAGGAGGATGATAAAATCATCGAACTGGTGGCAAAATATGGGCCTACAAAATGGTCTTTGATAGCCAAGTCTTTGCCTGGTCGTATAGGGAAACAATGCCGCGAGAGGTAGTTTTATTCAGTGATCATGTTTAGCTGAGCATTTGTTATGTTTTTATAGTTTCAGTTGCACATTAGTGCATCATGTGTTTTTCTCAAAACACAGTATTGAAAGTCATTTCTCTCCATTTCATATGATGATGATCATCATCATTAATAAATTTCCTGAGTCTCTATTTTGATGGTATT
Organism: Carya cathayensis; assembly: GCA_011037825.1. NCBI lineage: Eukaryota > Viridiplantae > Streptophyta > Magnoliopsida > Fagales > Juglandaceae > Carya > Carya cathayensis. Next base: position 863,787 of record QGSO01000242.1, on the reverse strand, counting down.
GATCTTCTAAATTTGATTTCTACATGATGAAAAATAAATGGTTTAACCTCTGTATTTATGAAAGCAATGTTTCTGATATCTTCAGGTGGCACAATCATTTGAATCCAGACATAAAAAAGGATGCTTGGACTTTAGATGAAGAATTAGCTCTCATGAAAGCCCATCGGTTACATGGGAACAAATGGGCCGAAATAGCTAGGGTTCTACCTGGAAGGTACTGGTTCTTGTTTGAGCTATATATTTTTTTCAAGGAAGTTGAATGCTAAATTAAGGTATTAATGAGGTTGACCAAGAAGAAAATGTTCCAATTCATAAGGTTTATGTGCATAGAATCTCATCTCATTAGTCATAACAAGGTAAAATATTAACATGTGTACTTGTTCTCTACCACCATGATGTGTGCACACTGCCAAATGCTTCTCGTTATTGTGGTTCCCAAAAATATAACTGTTGCACCATTTTTTTGGGACTTACATAATGGATATGAAACTGTAAAATTCAAATAACTGTTCTCATCTGCATTGGGACTTCTTTTTTGCTGTCCTATTTACAATTTGGGTTGATTTCTTTTGGAATTTTCAGAATGATTTTATGTTGTTATTTACTTGGTTGTCAATTGGATATTCAATGTGGATGAATCATTATATTTAGTTCCGAGCAGATGTTAAAGGTCAGGTCACACATATCTGTTCTTTTGAATAATGTTTTTTGGGACTTATGTTATCTGTTTGAAGGTGTAAATTTAAACAACTCTGCTCATCTGCATTGGGGACTTCTTTCTTGCGGTGCTATTTACAATTCGGTTTGATTTCTTTTGGGATTTTCAGAATGATTTTAAGGTGTTATTTACTTGGTGCTCGATTGGATGTTCAATGGGGATGAAATCATTTTAATTAGTTCCAAGTAGACGTTAAAGGTCATACATATCTTGTCTTTGAATGAATCCCTCAGAACAAGAATTGAAGCCAATAAGAACGAAGCAAAGTTGATAGTGATAATAAAACTTTTAGTTTCCACTACCTGCACTGAGATCCAATGAATGATGTTTCACTTTGATGTGTTAGTTTTAAGTGAAGTCTCTATTTTACTTTCTTTCTGCAGAACTGACAATGCTATAAAGAATCACTGGAATAGTTCCTTGAAGAAAAAGTTGGATTTTTATTTGGCTACTGGGAAACTTCCACCACTCGCAAAGAACAGTCCCCAAAATGGTTCTAAAGATACAAATAGATCCTCTGCAACTAAAAACTTGTTTGTTTGTTCAAATAAAGGCTCAGATTCAACTGCCCAATCATCATCAGGAACTACAGATATTTGTAAGACAAATGAAAATAGCAAGGATCAGTTAGTGTCCTCAGCCCCGCCACCTGATATGGGTGCCTCATCAAATCCCATTCCGAATAGTTCTGCTGATTCTGAATGTGGAGAATGCAAGGTAGGATCATCCTATGTGGATCTTAGCTGCAGCAACTCAGGGTCATTGCCAAATTTTGAGAATTCTGGAATCAACAGCGAGCAGAAGATTGAGAATTGTGCAATCAACAGTGAGCAGAAGATTGAGAATTGTGGAATCATCAATGATCAAATGTTTGAGAAATATGGAATCAATGGTGAAACTGATGAAGACAAAGTTAATGGAACACCTTTGCCATTTCAAATGCCAACATATGGTTCTTTATACTATGAGCCACCACAGTTAAACAGTTATATTCCATTGGATGTGGGTCTTATGAACTTGTGTTGCATACAGCATGAATACAACCCTAGTTCAGTTGTTTCACCTGTAAGTTTCTTCACTCCACCTAGTGTGAAGAGCAGTGGTTTAAGCATGCAAAGTCCTGAGTCAATATTGAAGATGGCTGCTGAGAGCTTCCCGAATACTCCTTCCATATTGAGAAAGAGGAGGACAGAAGATCAAAAGCATCTGCACCGCAGTAAAATTGTGAAAGCAGATGAGGAATTGGTTGAGGATGTTGTTCATGCTTCTGATGAACAGAAAAAAAGTAGAAACAATTTGGAGAAATCTGATTCTGTAGATGGGAGTTTGTGTGGGAGTCCTACTTGTCATGGTAACAGCATTGGTGAGGCTAATGTTAAGGCTTTTAATGCATCTCCTCCGTATAGGTTGAGATCCAAACGAACTGCTGTTTTCAAGTCTGTGGAGAAACAACTTGAGTTCACATTTGACGAAGAGAAGTGCGACAGTAGTACGAAATCCAAGGAATTATCCAGAAAGGGAAGCTCCCCTGTTACTCCAGATTGCTCACATGCAGCAAAGATTGGAGTGACCTAGGGATTTTATTGTAAGTTCTCATTTCACTAACCCTAGTTCTTTTAAGTTCTGGTCCATTGGATCTTTTGTTTGAACTACTAATTCCATATTCTACTGTGGCTCCTTTGATTATTTTTCGTTTTGTTTAACATATCATCAAAACAAAAATTCGTTTCTGTTCTGCTTGAGGATGGACAGTGGATACTACAATGAGAAATTCTTATATTTTGAATGAAAGTTATTGATGAGTCTGATCACTTCTCAGTCGATGGCATATCTTTGAATGTACTTGCTGATTTAAATCCAGGATATTTGCACAGACATCTACGATATAAGGAGAAGGATATCTCAAGACATGTCACTGTGGTTTTAGTACTTTAGAGTTACTTTTCCTGGTCACAGCTGTGTATGCACCTTTAAATCTCTTTGTTGGATAGCTGCCCACAACAGTCCTCAATTTTCCGGTTTTGTAGATTTTAATAACTTTCGTTCTTTGTCCTCTTCTAGTTAGTAGGGTGTGTATTTTCTGTATATTTCCTTTGTACATGGATTGCAACCCTCAGCACTATTTATAAAATTGACTTATCAACAATATATGCCTCTTTAGACTGTTTCCCTTGCCTCCATTAGCCTTGTATATTTGGAACTTAACTCGTCAATATAGTTAATGCTTCTAGGAAATTAAACTACCTACATAAGATTCTCATATTCTGTTATCTGTTGGAATCCATGTACATAACTGTGGCTCCCTTTCCAAATAGAACAAAGTCAATTAGAGATAATAAATGAATTGATTGACTTGAAATGTCTACTGGCTGTTAAAATATCAAGGTTAACTAGTTGGGTCTTGCTAAGTTTAATGATTATTTGATCAGATTACTACCATTAACTAAGCTTGATTTTGTTTCAGCATATATTCCTAGGTTTTGTGTTGATACATTCTGCTTTACAAATTTGTGGTTTTTTTTTTTTTTTTTGATAAGTCAAAATTTGTGGTTCTGAGACTGAATTGGTCCAACAACTAATTAGCTAATGCGAACCCGAAGAAACCTGATGCAGCTTTAATGCATCTTGAACCCACAGTTGGTACAAGCTATTTGACTTGGCAAAGCACGGCTTTGATTTATTTGTCTCAGTAACATATGTTAGTCACAATCAGTGTTTTACCAATTCAAAAATTCCCTGTTGAGCTGATATTGTTCAAGAACCGAGTGAAATAATAGAAATGTAATGCCCCAAGAGAGGCCCAAGCCACATCTGGACCCATACTCCAAAAGGACTAGTCAATGTACAGTTGGGAGCCCTTGGAATCCTTATAAAAAGCAGTAACTTCTCCCTTCCAAGCAATGTTGGATCCCATACACCACCTATACTCACTACTAATAGAATGGGGTATCACAATAACCTTCCAGGACTGTCCATGGATAATAGAGGAGCTCAAGAACTTCTTTATTAACACTCTTTTCCTTTGGATTGTGTCTATAGACTTTAATGGACTGGTGTTCATAAATTGAGGATTGATGCTTATATTTTATTGGCTAGATTCTTTCCTCCTTTTATACATTTCTCTATTGAGTTAGTGATGCAATGAAACTATGAACAAGTTCTCCTATATTTCTCTAACATTTTTTTTCGGTTTGCTTGTGTTTTTTGAGTTAGGGATAATGGCTGGAAATGTTTTGAAGTTGGCTGACCGTTTCCTTCAATATGGTGATCAAATTATGAATTCTACCAAGGCTGCTCAAAAGCAAAGAGTGATGACTTCATTACACGCTCAGAACGATATCATCATCTTGCAGATGACACAAGCGCTGCTGTTTTAGTAGGTACACGGACAATTTTTTTGCATCATAGCTACATGGACAAAAGTGAGTGGCTGTAGGCTTCTGGTAAGTGTAGAATAAGAGACGAAAGGTCCCAAATTACCTGTGAAGATATATTTGACTGTACTGGAATTGTACAGATAACCCCCCATCGTATTAGGAGAAATGATGCTTGAATGTTTTCAAAAACAAAATTTAGCACACCCCCCCGGGTTTCATGCCTTTTCTGATTCTTTTCTGCATACAATCTAGAAGTGGGAGGTACCAATGTAATTGAACTCATAAGACCCCTGTATTTAAAAAATCCAAGTGGTACTTTCAATGGTGCTTACTAACGTGTATTACTTGTTATTCTTTGCAGATGTGTATGATGAATTGAGTTGACATTTAAGAATCAATTATATTTTGGTTTTTTTATTATTATTAAAATTGGATGTTTAAAACAAAGTCTTGACCAATTGTGCATGTATTCAACAATGAATTTTTCGTAAGAGTTTTGCTACATACAAGTAAAGTCGCATACTAATCGGTGTACTAATACTGATTCCTTCATATTTAAAATTTAAGTTAGTATTATTTTCAATCAAATCAATTTTGTGACCAATCACATTCGATTGGTGCACATATTAGTACGCAATTGTGCTTTCAATTAGATTTTTCCTTTTCGTAAATACACATTGAATAATTTAAAGAAAAATTCTCGATCTGTGGCACGTAAAAATTGTTTCACTAAAATTCAAATCTTAAAGTAGATCATCAAAAATAGAACTCTTACCACTTTAGCCAACCCCTAGAGGTTTGAGTCCAACCAATGATACCAAAGAGTAATGATGAAAAATTATCATTCTATCAACGCTTGATGAGATATTAAAATGATGAAAAATTATTTGTTATTTATTGTTTCTATATCAATAATTTGATACTAAAATAGAGGGGTTTGAAAGGATGATTGTTGAAGGAACGGTAAATAGTATTCATTTTAAAGAGAATATATTTGTAACTGTGAATTATGCAACCGCTGCATTATCGCTTTGAAAAAAGTGAATAAAATATAGGATCCATATGAAAAAAAATTAATTAATTTTTTAATAGTGGATTATACTATTTTTTAAAGCAATTACGCAACGTTTACGCACTTTACGATTGTATATAAAATTACTCGTTATGATAAAGTGAATTTAAACTGACTAATATATAACCTAAATCAAACTTGAGATGATCCAAACTGATACCTCCTAGTAAATGCTAATGACCTCTATTGATGGCAATGACCTCTAGTAAATGCCAGTTGCAAATCATTCAAGGGTGCTGCCAACTCGTGATTCTATTAAAGAGCATGGTCAAGATTCAAGACAGTCCAATCTGTCCTAAACTCCAGGAAACACTTGCACAGGCCATAAAGAAAAAGAACAAGGGTTTAAAAAGATAAGCCCCCACAAGAAATCAGTGAATTAATGAATTGCTACATCGGTAAAGGATGGTCTTTCATGCTCAAGATGTTCATTTATAGAGGAATTTCAACTACTTACATAACATAAATATATACATATTTACATAAGGAAAAGCAACAGGTACAAAGAAATGTAGATTTTCCCAATATCCTTGAAGCGGCAACCTCTCACCTCTAATGTGACGATGAATTCCCACTTGATGATACATACCACAATTAGCTAAAAGGGGGCTGAACAAATCTCAGCTAGAGTTCTTGAAACATTAAGTGGAAAATTGTAATGGGCCCTTTTGAGGACTGGATTCGAGATAGTCAATCTCCAAGAACAAGAATCAAAGAGAGAGAGATAGAAGAGAAAGAGATCAAGAATAGACTGAGTGTAATTCGAGATATGCCTTTCCCTCTTTCTTTTCTCCCTTATATAACATTCTTGCTCCTTTTGCCATTCGACATCGTTATCATGTATACAAATGATCAAAATAACAGAATGACGTCACTTTATTTATGACAGAAACCGACTCCTATTAAACAACACCATTCTTACTAAAAAAAAATGATACCATCACCTTACAAGATTAACAACATTAACTGCCACTGCTTTCTTCTGCTCCAGCTCTTCCCTTACTAGACTACACTGTTGTGCATCATTCGTTCTCAACCTTTGATCCATAATATACACCTCCCCTTCAAACATCTTGCCCACAAGGTAAGGAAGTTTTGACGAAGCTGCCAATAGGGGTCCCAAGTGGCATCTTCAACACCATCACCCTACCATTATACTAACACTTCAACCAAGGCTTTGTTGTTTACCTCCCTACTGTGGCATTGAAGAATTTGTTAAGGCTCAGGCATAAGCTCTCCAAGTAGATCAAATAGTGGAAGGGTAGAGAATGGTGACATATTCTTGCCTAGTTTCTTTGTCAAACACAAAACGTGGAACATAGGATGCAATTGAGTCTGGGAAGGAAGATCAAGCCTATAAGCCACATTACCATTCATAGGAGTGACCTGAAATGGGCCAAAGAACCGTGGCGATAGTTTTAAATTTCACCTAACTTCCAAAAAATGTTGTCCATAGGGTTGAAGTTTGAGATAAACCCAATCTCCCATTGCAAACTCTCTCAGTTCTGTGTTTATTCTTCAATGTAGTCATAATCTGATCTTGAGTTTTCAACAATTCATCAACTACTTGATTAGGTGTCAACCCTAGGTATGTATGCCTGTAACCTGGTATGAGGCATACCATATACCACTTCATAAGGTATGAGCTTGATGGATGAATGAAATATAGTGTTATACCACCATTCAGCCAAGGGTAGCCAATCAAATCATAATTGGTGCTTGGCTTAAAAGAAACACCTAAAAAACGCTCTAAGCATTTGTTAACAACATCAATTTGGCAAACACTCTTAAGGATGTTAAGCCGCATAATAAGATAGGTTCACACCTTGTAACTTGAATAATTTCCAAAGAGCTAGTAAATGCAGATCTCCTAGATGAAACAATGTTCTTAGACATACCATGCAATTTAAAAACATTATCCAAAAATAAGGAAGCTACATTGGCAACTGTAAATGGATGCCTTAAGGCTGAGAAATGAGCATACTTTGATAATCTGTCTACCACCACCATAATGACATAATACACCTTTGATATAGGTAGCATTCCACAAAATCCATTAAATATCTGTCCAAATTTGTTGCAAAGTTGATAGAGGTTGCAATAAACCAGCTGAATGCATGTTTTCAATTATTCCTTTGACAAACTTCACATTCTCTAATGAACCTTTTAACTTTAGTCTTCAACACAAGCCAATCGAAGTCAGCTCTTACTCGATATAAGGATTTGTGAAACCTCAAGTGTTATGCAAGGGAGCTAGCATGGATAAAATACAAGAGGATCTTGAATTTCAACTCAGCATAGCTAGGGATGTAAATTCTTCCCTTCTTAAACAAGATGCCATATTAAAGAATGAAAGATGAAGTAGAGAAGGAACCGTCTTGTATTAAGGTTAACTTTTGTTGTACTAGTGGATATTCCTTATAAGCAACTTTTAATTCTTCAAGACAGGTTGGATTTGGGAAAGTGATGTTAGCTAAGGATATTGACTCCTCAATGTTATTCCTTCTAGACAAGGCATCAACCACCTTGTTTTCGATGCCCGACTTGTATTCGATACAAAACTCATATCCAAGCAACTTGGATATCCATTTCTACTGAGCATGTTTACCAACTTTCTATTCTAATAAATACTTCCAACTATTGTGATCAATTCTGATTATGAATGAGCCTCCAAGCAGATAAGGTCTTCATTTCTTGATTGCTACTACCAAGGCCAGTAGCACCTTTTCATACATGGATAATTGCAGATTCTTACCTTTTAAGGCTTGATTGAGAAAAGCCAAAGATTTCTGCTACTGCATCAAAACAGCTCCTAGTCCATTTTCACATGCATCACACTCAATTACAAAACCTTTAGTAAAGTCAGGTAATGATAACACTGGTGGTTTCGTCATTGCTGCATTGAGTTGATTAAATGACTCGATTGCAACTTCAGTCCACACAAATGCATCTTTGTTCAACAAGGTTGTCAAATGGGCAGTTATTAAACCTTAGACTTTGATAAACTTTCTCTAATAACTTGTCAGCCCCAAGAAACCCCTAAATGATTACACACTCTTAGGTAGTAGCCAGTTTACCATAGATTCCAACTTTTTAGAGTCTACCCTAACCCCTTCCTCAGATATTATATGTCTCAAATACTCTATTTCAACACATGCAAATTTAAATTTAGACCTCATAGCATATAATTGGTGTTTCTCCAATGTTTGCAACCAACGGATAAATGCACCAAATGGGGCTGTAAATCCTTGTTATAAACAAGGATGTCATCAAAGAAAACAATAACAAATTGTGTTAAAAATGGTTTGAACACATCATTCACAAGCCCCATAAATGTATAGGGTGCATTGGTGAATCCGAAAGGTATTACAATGAACTCATAATGACCTTCATGTGTTCTAAATGGTGTCTTGTGAACGTCTTCCTTCTTCATGTGGATTTGGTGATATCATAATCTCAAATCCAGCTTACAGAACACAATTGAGCCAAAAAAGTTCATCCAACAATTCGTGTATCACAAAGTATGGGATACTTGTCTTTTATTGTAACTTCATTCAATACCTTATAATCAATGCACATCCTCCATAAACCATCAGTCTTCCTTACCAACAAAATAGGAGAAGAAAATGGGGACTGACTTGGTCTAATCACACTAGACTCTAGCAATTATTTCACAATTTTTTCAATCTCAATCTTTTGATAATAAGCATATCGATAGGGTCTCACCTCACTGGTAATACTTCCTATTTCAAGGGCATTTGATGGTCATGAGTTCTCTGTGGAGGTAAACCATTTGATTCCTCAAAAACCTTATTAAATATTCCCAACAATGTAAAAATAACCTGACAACCAGCAACATTAAAGTTCTGAGGCTTAACTGAAACCAGCTGCCATAGTAAGCCCTCGTGCTCCATTTCAAAAATTCTTGAAATTTCCCTATCATAAATTAAGCTACTACATGTGGAGATAAGACAAACATATTAGATTGCTTTTGTAAGTAAATTTCATCTTTATTTCCACAAAGTCCCAAAGAATGGGACCCAATGACAAAAGCGACTGCACTTCTAATACTATATCATAGCCTCCCAGTAATAGTGTAAAACAAATCAGTGCAAAGCTTGTACCTTATACCAGTATAACAATTGTTATGCACTTCCCTTCACTGTTCAATACATCCCTATCAGCAACCTTGACTTGAATGGAGTGGGACTTATGAACCAACAAACGACACTTTGAAGCTACTAAAGTATCCACAAAGTTGAGGGTTACTACCCGTATCTACTAAAATAACAACTCTTCTCTTCTCCAACTGCTCCACTAACCTTATTGTTTTAGGGCTTGGTGTACCTATGATAACCTAAATTGAAATGGAAACAATCTCAACACATTCCTATACTACCCCTTTTGCAAACTCTTTCACTTGCTCCATTTCCAATTCTATTTCATTGGTAACACTATTAGACAAGTTCATTCCCTCCAATAAGTACAATTTTGGCCTAATGCACTTATACTCTGTCATTTATCCTCGCAAAAATAGAAAAAGCCTCTTTTCCTTTGCTCTTGCATTTGGACCTCAGTAGGGCATTTTGGTTATAGGTTGTGTTTTAGGAGTTCCCAAGATAGATCCCATTTGGCCATATTTATACATATTCGACCTTGACGCTTGCTAGCTAGAGTCAAAATACCCATTCATCCATGTTCTTCTTATAGTCCACATATACTGCTCTTGAATTTTTACTAATCTGAATGCATCATTTAGATTTTACGATTCAACATCCTAATTTCATCCCTTAAATCACTTAAAGAAGCAGCTAAGCTTATTTTTTTAATAAATACCTTTAGTTCTATTAGAAAGCAGTTCAACCTTGTAAGAGCTTCCATTGGATTAGCATACGGAAATGACCCAAACATAATCTAGATAGCCTGCGCAAACTCCTCCCATGAAAGGAAAGTCCCTGCCTCACTAGCATCTTGAAACCATATCAATACCTCTTCATCCATATGAAATGAATCTATGAAAATTTTTTGACCAAGAGGAACTTGATGGTACAAGAAGAACTAATTAGCTCTGTAAGCCTTGCTAAAGGGTTCTTGCTTGAAATCCCTTTTGGAAAACCCCTATCAAAAGTCTCTCAATGGTGTATCTCCCTATCTCCTTTCCTACCAAAATTCTGATTACCAATACAATTTCTTCCCTATAACTTCATTACCCAAAGAACCATTGGCTGGAATTCTTGAGATTTGTTGCAACACTTTATTAAATCTCTTTTCTTGATTTTCCATGTCCACCCTAACAGACTCTTGTTGCTACAATAAAATCGTAATTGTATCTTCAATTTGTTTTTGTTGTCTTTATTCATGTTGCCAAAGGTGATTCAATGAGTCAACCATTGGGCATTGGATTGAGTACCTTTTGCAACTGATACTAATTATAATGGGCCCTTCTCATGACTAGATTGAGATAGTCAATTTCCAAGAATAAGAACCAAAGAGAAAGAGAGATCAATAATAAACTAAGTATAATTTGAGATATGCCTTTCACTCCTTTTTTTTTTTTTTTTTCTCTCTCTCTTTTATAACATTCATCCTCCTTGTGCTAAAGGACATTGTTCTTATGTTTGCAAATGATCAAAATAATAAAATGACATCGCTCTATTTATTACAAAAATCAACACCTATTAAACGTAGGGCTTTTCATCTAGGTTACCCGGCCTAGAACCTGGGTTTCAAATCCGAACTGAAACCCAAACCAAGTTATCCCGGTTATGACCCGAGCCAGAACCCAGAAATCCAGGTTTCGGACTTGACCCGATTCTTCTTCTTCTTTTTTTTTTAACAGAATCTATATCGTAATAAATTTCTTTTAAAAAATGTTGTTTTTATTAAAAAGCCTATATGTTATTACAGCTTTTTCAAGAAATAATGTTGTTGAAAAGCATTTGTTTTTTTATATATAAAAGCTTAGGTTTTATTAAAAAAAATTTAGGAAATCATGTTGAAAAGAATAAGACTAATGCATTGAAAATTGTACATAATGAAAAAAATATATCAAAATGGAAAACTAAATTTATGTCAAAAATAGCTAAAGCTATAAACTAATTAACTTTTTTAACTAAATGTAAAACAAAAGAAAAATCCAATATTCATCATGTAAAATGCATGCGACATACACGATGCAATCCACTACATATTAATTTATTTGAACTAATTTGCTAATAACATTACAAAACACATACATTGCTTTAATTAAACTCCAATACACAACAACAAACATGAACTATTTTGCTAAGAACATTCATGCTACCTCTACCCCCTAAAGGATTATACAAATTGACATTGTTGTTCAGAAGTCTTCTCATCCCTAAAGAGAACATGAAATATTTTCTCTCTTTGTCGCTATTGCATGAGGATCCCTGAAGCACCTGAAACAGAAATCAGAAAGTGGATAAGATGATTCCAATTGATTAGATAGATTTGATCCAATTAAACAAGTGTTTGATTTATTAATTTATGGAAGAGCACTCCAATTTTATTTATGAAGTTGGCCCACTTGTGAAATCCTGCACTTGAATAAATTATTTAAAATCAAATTTTTAAATAATTAATTTTAAGGAATTTGTGTGATGAATTGGCTTACATCCTGATTTAGTATTTTAAAAGAAACTGTGTGATGCAGTGGCCTTGTGATCTCAAGTAGTACTCAAATTTTACAACAATATACTTTCTACATCTGAACTCAATCATGGTAAGGATGAGTTTATTTGGCGATGAATGATGTCTACCAGTTTGTAATTAAGAGCTATCCTTGAACAGTACTCTTCTAAAAATTGTGAGCACTTAATCATTCCCAAACAAGGGTATGAAAAGCATCCTCCTTGTCTGTGAGTTTCAACCAAGGCAGGAAATCCTCCTTGCACACAATCTCTTCACTCTATTATAACCTACATGGTTGTTTATGGTAGTTAAAAGGTGTGATTAAGAACCATCATATAAGATCTATATATAAAGGTGAAGCCTAATCATTCTGGACAAAGCCAAAACATTTTAGAAACATATTCGACAAACATCAACATAACCCATAGGAACAAAAACTAAACCTACCCACAGTGCACTGCCATTGACTCTTTTATATCAAAAGACTCATTTCTTTGCTTTAGACCCAAACGAAAAACAAAAAAAGTCTATAAAAAGCTAAGCTACCCATGCGTATGAATGGGATTGAGTGGACTGTTGTGAAAACGATGACAATAAAATGAAAAATATGGAATATGAAAGAGAAAATCACACACGATACACAGATATACGTGGTTCGGCAAATTGCCTACGTCCACGGGAGCTGCAGAGGATTTTATTGCTTGAGGAATCACACTACAATGGAGGGGCGAAATACTGTTCACCAACAGTGTTGTACAGTACAGCCAAATATGTAGAAAACACATATATATAGTGAAACGGCAGAAAAAAGCCCTAGATCTGAAATTATACAATGTTCGCTCGAGCGGCGTGTCGAGTGCACGTCAAGCGAACTCCTTTCCGCAACGGCTCGAGCTCACAGTCGAGCGGACATCGAGCGTTCAACTCTGCCTGATTTCCTTCGAGCGGCTAATGCCTCCGCTCGAGCGAACTTCCTTTTCCGCAACCGCTCGAGCTCACTGTCGAGCAACCTTTGAGCGAAGTGGACCAGACTCCACAATACCCAACAATTCTCCCACTTGGAGACTGGTACACTCGCTGCATCGTTCTCTTCCTCAAACGTGATATTCTCCACCTCTGCAACTCACTGCCCCTGTCTTCATGCTAGAAGACCAACTGAAGTTGCGCACAACTTCAGTTTATCAAGTGTAACACCCTTAGTCAACATATCAGCAGGGTTCTTGCTTCCACAAATTTTCTCAAGTAAATGATCGTATGAAGTGATACCTGATCTGAATGTGCTTGGTCCTGGAATGAAATGCTAGATTCTTAGCAAGGAATATGGCGCTCTGACTATCACTATAGAGAGTGCCCTTTTGATTCTTCTTACCCAATTCCTCCAAGAAGCCTTGTAGCCATATCATCTCCTTTGCAGCCTCTGACACTGCAATATACTCAGCTTCTGTAGTAGACAAAGAAATTATTTTCTGTAAATTAGAACCCCATGACACTGCAGTACCACCAAGAGTATAAACAAAACCCGTAGTACTCTTCCTACTATCAATGTCTCCAGCTAAATCAGCATCAACATAGCCCTGCACCTCTAACCTCTCTCCTGAGAAACACAAGCAGGTTTCTGAAGAGCCTTTTAGGTACCTCAAAATCCACTTCACTGCTTCCCAATGTTCTTTTCCTGGGTTACTCATGTATCTACTCACAACTCCCACTGCATGGGCAATATCCGGTCTTGTGCAAACCATAGCATACATAAGTGAACCAATAGCTGAGGCGTAAGGAACCTTACTCATGTAGTCTTGTTCCTCCTTTGACTCGGATGACTGATTCTTGCTGAGTCTGAAGTTACTGCCCAAAGGTGTGCCAACTGGTTTGACCTTGTCCATATTGAACCTACTGAGTACCTTTTTCACATACTCAGCCTGTGAGAGTCTCAACGTGCCTCTGACTCTATCTCTGACAATCCTCATGCCAAGGATTTACTTTGCAGCTCCCAAATCCTTCATTGCAAAGTGCTCTGACATCTGCTTCTTCAGATTATTGATCTCATCAATACTAGCCCCTGCAATAAGCATGTCATCCACATACAACAGTAGAATAATATAAGAATTGTCAAAATGCTTGACATAGCAACAGTGATCTGTCTAACATCTGATGTACACTGCACTGTGCATGAAATTATCAAATTTCTTGTACCACTGTCTAGGAGCTTGCTTCAGGCCATACAAGCTCTTCTTCAGTCTGTAAACTGAATCTTCCTTTCCCAGTACAAACCCCTCAGGCCGGTGCATGTAGATGTCTTCTTCAAGGTCACCATGAAGAAAGGCTGTCTTCACATCTAACTGCTCAAGAAATAAATATTTGGTAGCAACCATAGACAGTACAATCCTGATGGTTGTGATCTTCACCACAGGAGAAAAGATCTCAGAGTAATCAATACCCTGCTTCTGCTGAAAGCCTTTTATAACAAGTCTAGCCTTGTACCTCTTACTGCCATCATGCTCAGTTTTCACCCGGTACACCCACTTGTTGTGTAATGCCTTCTTCCCTGATGGAAGTTCTGTCAACTCCATGTCTGATTCCCTAACAGAGAATCCATCTCATCTTTCATGGCCAGCTCCCACTTGCTAAAATTTTCATTTTGCAAGGTTTCTTCATAACTCTGCGGTTCTCCACCATCTGTCAACAAAATATAGTTCAAGGTTGGTGAGAAACGCTGTGGAGGACGTCTAGTCCTAACTGACCTGCGAACTGCAGCTGTAGGAGTGGACGGCTCTGAAACTGACTGCGGAATAATAGGAATGGGTGCACTGGACCCACTCTCCTCGTCACTCATATCTCTACACTGCACTGTGACCTCTGGTAGGTCATCTAATCTTACGAACTCAGACTCCTGATGAGCTACTTCGGAAGCTGTACTAGACTTGTCCTTATACACAATCTTCTCATTAAAAATTACATTCCTACTTCTTATGATCTTCCAACCCTGATCATCCCAAAAACGATAACCAAATGCCTCGTCTCCATAGCCAATGAAATAGCATTTCTTTAACTTAGCCTCAAGTTTACTACGAGCATCAGAATCAATAAGAACATAAGAAAGACAACCAAAAGTTTTAAGGTGAGAAAATTTGACCTCTTTCCCGCTCCAAACCTCCTCAGGCAATTCACAGTCTAATGGGACGAATGGCCCCCTGTTGATCAAGTAGACGGTAGTGCTGACCGCATCTGCCGAAAAAGTTGGTGGTAGTCTGGCGTGCAATCTCATGCTTCTAGCACACTCATTTATGGTCCTGTTCATACACTCCGCAACTCCATTTTGCTGTGGTGTCCCAGGAATGGTCTTCTCTATTCTGATACCCTGAGCTACACAGTACTCCTTGAACCCACCATCAATGTACTCACCACCATTGTCAGACCTCAAACATTCAGTTTTAAGTCTGTCTCTGTCTCAACCATGGCCTTCCAAGTCTTGAATACATTAAATACATCAGATTTATGCTTCAAGAAATAAACTCATACCTTCCTACTATAGTCATCAATGAACGTGACATAGTAGCGAAAACCTCCAAGAGATGTCACTGGAGAAGGTCCCCACACATCTGTGTGTACAAGATCCAGTTTTCTTGTCTTTGGCGTTCTGCCACTTTTCAAGAAACTGACCTTCTTTTGTTTCCCCATAATGCAACTCTCACACATACTGAGATCAACTGACTTCAGTTCTGGTAGCTTGCCTCTGGACAGAAGTTCTTTCATACCCTTCTGACTCATATGGCCAAGCCTGCAATGCCACAAATCTGCTGTGCTCTCTACAACGATAGTAGCAATAGTGTTAATTAAACCGGTAGTCATATATAGTGTACCAGTTTTCTTAACCCGAACCAGTACCAATGCCCCTTTTGTGACCTTTCAGGTGCTATCTGAGAACACTACTGAATGACCACACTCATCGAGCTGCCCAACAAAAATGAGTTTCTTCTTCAACTCAGGAATGTGTCTGACCTTTTGCAAGATCCATTTGTTCTTGTTAGGGAGTGCAATATCAATGTCTCCCATCCCCACCACGTTCAAAGCCTCTCCATCAGCCATATACACCTTCCCAAAGTCACCTGCAACATAATTCCGCATTAACTCCCAGTGGGAAGATGTATGGAAGGAAGCCCCTGAATCCAGTATCTAGTCATCAACTGGACTATGAACTGCAAGCAATAGTGCATCCTGTACTTCTTCAGTTACAACATTAGCACTATCATTCTCTGTCTTCTTAGGATTTTTGCAGTTCTTCTTTATGTGACCAGCTTTGCCACAATTCCAGCAAGTTGCCTACTGACCAGACCTTGACTTGCTCTTGCCTCTGTGCTTTGATTTTGATCTTCCTCTGTTTAAGTTCCTGTCTTGTGATCTCCCTCGAGAATCAACATTCAGTGCTAAACTCGAACCCGAGGTCTCACCAGAATCTTTCCTGCGCACCTCCTCAGCCAAAATCAAATCACGAATATCATCATATTTTAGCTTAGATTTACCGGCAGAATTACTAACAGCCATTCTCATGGCTTCCCAGCTATTTGGCAATGAAGCCAACAATATCAGTGCACGTATCTCATCATCAAATTCAATTTCAACGAACGACAATTGATTTGTGATAGTATTAAAATCATTCAGATGTTGTGCAACAGACATACCATCCGCCATCTTTAAATTGAATAACTTTTTCATCAAGTGTACCTTGTTATTTGCTGACGGCTTTTCATACATACCTGACAAAGTCGTCATGAGATCCGCAGTCGTCTTCTCCTTGATGACGTTGTGTGCAACGGATCTCGACAGGGTTAATCGAATAACCCCCAGAACCTGTCGATCCAACAGATTCCAATCAGCCTCATCCATCTTTTCCGGTCGCTTCCCTAATAATGAAAGATGGAGTTTCTTCCCATAGAGGTAGTCCTCTATTTGCATCCTCCAGTAACCAAAATCCGTGCCATCAAACTTCTCGATCCCCAATACCTTCACTTCATCTCCAGCCATCGTTTTCCTTCAAACCTGAACCTTGGCTCTTGATACCAATTGTTGTGAAAACGATGACAATAAAATGAAAAATATGGAATATGAAAGAGAAAATCACACACGACACACAGATATACGTGGTTTGGAAAATTGCCTACGTCCACGAGAGCTGTAGAGGATTTTATTGTTTGAGGAATCACACTACAATGGAGGGGTGAAATACTGTTCACCAACAGTATTGTACAGTATGACCAAATATGTCGAAAACACATATATATAGTGAAACGGCAGAAAAAAGCCCTAGATTTGAAATTATACGATGTTCGCTCGAGCGGCGTGTCGAGCGCGCGTCGAGCGAACTCCTTTCCACAACGGCTCGAGCTCACAGTCGAGCGGACATCGAGCGTTCAACTCTGCCTGATTTCGCTCGAGCGGCTAATGCCTCCGCTCGAGCGAACTTCCTTTCCCGCAACCGCTTGAGCTCATTGTCGAGCAACCTTCGAGCGTTCGAATCTGTCTGGCTTCGTTCGAGCGGCAAACGGCCGCCGCTCAAGCGAAGTGGACCAAACTCCACAATACCCAACATGGATTCTAGGTAAACTACTCTCAGTAATTGATTGTCTCAACAATTGCTAAGATGAAGCCCAACAAGAGCTTCCATTGCAGCAACTATATCAAGGAACCCAATAGAACTTCTAGTCAATACCATTTTCGCCATTTGAGTCCAGTTTCAAAAATTCAATGAGAATGCAAGAAATTAGACTTAAGAAATGCAAATGTTTACCTTTAACGCCCAAAGAAGAGTGCTTTAAATCTTGGATTCTCTGAAGTTTTTCGATTGCCTCCCAAAATCCCCTCTAAAACCCACCAAATTCAAACTTAATATAAATTTTTGAAACTAAAAATTTCACAAAAATATAAAAGGAAAAGGGAAACATTTCCAAAAATAAGGTAGAGGTAGCCAGAAAACCAATCCCCTCAAGTTTTCAGCATCTGGGACCTCACTAGACTGAGTGGAAAGACATTGTTCCAGTATTAGTAGACTTTGTGCGTAGGATTCATCTGAAACAAAAATGGAAGAAGAAAATGAAAGAGTAAGTATGAGTACATTTTTCAAGAAATGCCACAAAAGAAATAGATAAACAGAACAAAGATGAAACCCCCATGAAAGGAATGTCACAGACAGATCTCCTGCCATGAAGCTCTATAGAGAGAATGAGGTTTGGAAATGAGGTTTAGAAGTGGGTCCCTCGCCTCCTCCGTCAATATCCACCTCGATCTCCTCGGCGTCCCATGCGCATCCCCCTTCTGCCAATATACACGCCTCATTGTGTGGGTAGAAGCCCCCCTCAAGCCCAAGCCCTCAATTCTGGTAACCCTATCTTAAAGACTTATGACTTGGTCGCTGTGAGGCCCTTGAACCAAGTCGTCTTCGACCAGGCTTGTGAGAAATCGGAGATTTGTGGGTTTGAGCATGTTGCGGATTTTCAGTTTTAGAAAAATGTGAGAAGGAGGAGAACGAGAAGATGTAGAGAAGGAGGAGGAGAACACGAAGAGAAGGGTTAGATGAGGCAAAAAAGAAGACAAAAGTTGAGCAGCGAGAACTAGGGTTCAACACGAGAGAGAATGAGCGGCGGGAGCTAGGGTTTACTATTTAGAGAGAGAGAGAGTGAGAGAGTGAGAGAGAGAGAGAGAGAGATCTTTTTGGGGGTTTTACCTATACTCTATGTTTTGAGTTGCTTTGTTTTTTAATAGAAACCAGGTACCGGGTTTTAAACCAGTACCCGGATTGTGTAACAGCATCCGGCCCGAATAAAACCAGATAAGTCAATTCGGGTTCTGGATCGGATTATATCCAGTCCAAAAACCGCATCCAAAATCTGGTTATCTGGGGTTTCGGGCCAAACTGGATAAAACCCAACCCGAATAAACAATCATAATTAAACGACACTGTTCTTACTAAACAAAACAACACCGTCACCTTACTAGATTAACTACCACTTCTTTCCCCTTCCCCAACTCTTCCCTTGCTGCACTGTATTGTTGTGCATCATTCTTATCTCAACCCCCGATACATAACAGTACAATATAGCCATGAACAATAACCAAGTCCACCATCGGAGTAAACTTTTCAAGAAAAACTCAACTAAAATATGGCTAACATAATTATAGCATTAGATGCAATGCTCAAGAACCAAGCCCTTGAGACTATAATTTGCCAAGCCAAAAGGGCAAAAATTCAGGAAGGGTTTATCTTACATCCCTTCTAAAACCTACAACTTCTCAACATTCTTCTTAAGTCTTGTACAATAATTTCACTAAAAAGTTAGAATCTAATAAATAAAGAACCTTTATCTACAGCCAGATTATTATGATTCAGATTGTTGATAACAATGTCAACTTTGCTTTGATAAATCCTTTTTCTGGACCTAAGGGTATGAACAATTTTCCCAATGTCATTTACATATGCACTGTGAAGAAACAAATTAAAAGTTCTGCCACTAGTTCAGCCATTACAGCATTCCTCGTACACTCAGGTATCTCCTCCATATTAACAATTTCATCAACACGACGTAATGCATCTGGGAACTAATAGGGGATTGCTCTCAAGTCCCCTACTTGTCTGGAGACTTGAGAGCATTGCCCCATCCCCCTAATTTCATATTCCAAGGGGAAGAGAAAGAGAAATAAGAAGAGAGAGAGAAGCGTTTAGCAAGAAATAGCCCAGGAGCTAATAGGGAAAGATAGTTGAAGATAGATGATTTTGGTGAGAAAGAAACACCAATTGCGAAAATTTGAATATTGATCTATTTTAATCTTGCCTCCTCCAGCTTAGGATTTAGTCCCACGTCCTTTTTCAGGACCTTTTCCATCATTATATATAAAAATATATATATGTATATATATATATATATATATATATATATCGTTAGACCATATTGAATATCCAGAAGAAGAGGAGAGATTGCCTAGCCCTGCACATATCAAATTCCCAACCATGTGTATGGCAGCTCTCTGTTCGTCAATGGAAAATGACCCTTGGCATCTCATTTGACAATCCTTGTTTACAACCACCAACAAAAATAATTCTTTTTCATTTTTTTAATCTATACTTTCTTTAAATAAAAATGGCTTTTTATTGACATGCTAATTACCAGAACTACATAATTCTAAATCAATAATTTACTCAGCCTGCTGCAATTGACAAAGCAGCAAGTTCAAAAATTCCATAAACTGAACTCTGCTAGTTGACGGAAGTAGACTCCAGAACTCTCTCACAATGAGCTCACTTGACAGGCATCTAACTAAATCTTGAGAAATTATAAATAATCCATAATATCTATCATGTCTGTTTCTATCCCCTGTTGATTGCAAAACTCAGTTGGGATAAACAAACAAATTATTCTTCTTATCATAAAGAAGGGAGTAACAAGGAAGGAACTTATAATAAAACCAAATCCGGGTGTTACAAGAGTTCTATGCTGCAAGTTGTCCAAAAACACCTTAATCTGTAGTAGCTGCTCCTTGGTTTAGCTCCGCAAATCTCATGCCAACACGCATAGAGTGCTTCAGGAACTTCTCGGCGCACCGACGCACACACGTCTCCTCTTGCTTGGTCAAGGATTTCCGTTGGAATGTGTCCACACAGTCCGTAAAACATCTCTCCACCAATGAATTATACATCCTTAAACTATAATTTGTTTTAATCAAGAAAACAATAGGAAAAAGTTAAGAGGTCTTAAAACTAGAACATCATAAACGTCTAAGGGCAAGGTCAACAATGTAAAATCTAGAGTAGATTAGTAATGATATTCTCGGAAGCATTCTTGGTTAGGTCTGTGATATTTACGGCCATATACAACGCACCATATATAGAAATTCCGCAGACGATTCTTGCTTATTATAGCATATTCAATTTTTACGAGGTCCATGCAGATAGGCAGACATAGGGTAGAGGTCAGAACATTGTAAACAATGTTTTGCACTAGAAATACAATGTGATGGATACTTAAAATCAACTAAGAATATAGACTGGAATTCTTTTAAGGACAAAACAAAGACAAACCATGCTATTGAAGAAGTCAAATCATTAGTCACAAAGGCCTCCATCAATTGTGTACGGAAAAAATAGGAGTCCAAACGCAGGGTAAGAAACAGCTTAGCAGTGGTGATATTAGCCCTTCCTTGGAACAGTAAAATTCTAAACAAGTCAAACTATTGATGCACAAATTATTCATTTCTCTAAACGTGTCATTAGCTGTTCAACACGTCATATATCAGCCTTAGAAGGTTTAGAATATAGCATTGATACCCTCAAAATGGAATGGTTTGAAAGCTTCTACGTACTGTTTCATTGACTCACTTCTTATAAATCAATATCTTTTAAGATGAATAGCTGGAAAACCAAGCGGTTCTTTTAATTTCCATTGCACTGAAGAGGGGCATGCATTTTCAGCATTTCGGATGACACAGTGGCGACCCTCATATTAATTAGCATCATTTTTCCAACAAGATAATCCTCCATTATTTTTCTATTCCATTCTCTTGCGAACTAACCACGCAAAAAATAACGAAGAAAATTCTTTTCTGTCACCGCCCCTATAATTTCTTTTTTCCTATCTTTAAGATGAAGCGTCAATCGCAATCTCTATCTCTGAAAATCCCAATCTAATTAAGCGTCCACATATCACAACTTATATCTTGAATAAATTTAAAAGACAACAAGAACAAAAACACATTAGAATTTGAATTCCCGTGCCTTTGAAGTTCAAAAGCTTAAGCCCATAAAAAACTGCTGAAGACTAGAGTTTTGTTAACCAAAATGGAAGTAGCGGTACGATTTTGCAAATATAAATATAATCCAGGAATTGTTGGGATTGATTAGAGAGAGAACCTGTCGCGGATCTGAAGCTGATCGATCATGGTGGACATTCGAACCTTATCTTCTTCAGGAAGAGACTCCAAGTCTGCGAGCATGCTTTTGTCCATCTTTGATTCAACACCTCGCGAGATTTAGGGTTTAACAGCTCTACTTTAGGAGAAAGTGGTGCCTCTTTAACCCGGTTCCACGTCCCAAACGCTAGTGTTAACCTAAGACAAGAGAACGGGTAATGTTATATACGCTAGAGTCCAGTCCCTGTCCTCTGTTTAAAAAAAAGTGAGGATTATTATTAAAATGTTAATTTTTATTTTTATTTTTATTTTTATGTGAGTATAAGATTTAGATTTGTTTTTAATTATCATATTTTTGGATTATATTTAGACAACAATATACATTATTATTTTTTTATTTGAAGTCACTTAAAAAATAAAAATAATAAAAAATACTAATGATAACATTTTTATTATTTAAAATATTAATTTAAACAGTAATTAATATTATATAATTAATTTCATGGGTGTTTTTCACTTCCAACTTTAAGAAAAATGATTTCTATAATATTAAAATGTGCAATCTTTTCTTTCTTTTGTATCTAGAGTGTGCAGTTTTAAATCAAAGAGAAGTGCTACAGTGACAATAAAGAGATTTCGTAAAAATAAAATTTATAAATTGATATTATTTGATATGGTATATTAGATTGTAAAATTACTTTTCTAAGTTTAACAATATGATACAACTGACAATTCTTAAACAATTATAACACAATGAATAACATATTTAGACTAGACTAGACACAATCATATGGCAAGCATATGTTATTAACTTTTATTGGGACCATTTTGGGAATCATATTGTTAAGGTTTTTCACTTTTTAACTTCTCCAACCTCACCATTGGTATGTCCTAGGCTCCTATTGTTGCCCAGTCAATCCGATTACACCATTGGTATGTCCTAGGATGAACCAAATTTGGAATATAAACTAAAAAAATTAACCAATAATTCTATTTGAAAGATCCCAAATGTTTAGGAAGGACAGGGTTTCAAACCTCCATTCCCTTTGCTTCCAATTTGTCTTGTGCCACTCCATCTTTCACTCAAGGTCATTCTTTAAACTTACTTAATAGGGGTGACCTTCACTCTTCCTCTCGCTTCATAACCCTAAAAGCTCACTCCTTTTGGTGTTGCTCCACGATCTGAAAGTGGAAGAGATAAATAAGCGGTGAGCTGATCTGACTCTCGCATCTGCCTTCCTTAGTAGTTGTCTTAATTCCTTATCATCTGCTTTTAGTTTCCATTGCCTTTTGTAGCCATCCTTGCTTCTCCATTAGGTTAAGTAAAAAAGATCAGGACTAATTGACTAGTTAATACTTCTTTCCTTTCCTAGCTGGCTTGCCCTTTACTAGTAAGTAGGCTACTACTTCTGCTTCTTCTGTTGACAAATGGAGAACACTTTTCCTCAACAAATTAAAAAGTATAAACAAAATTGAAATTTTTAATAACTCTGAAGCTTTGGAACAAAAAGAGTACCATGCAACTGACTAGACTCTTAAGAAATAACACAAAATCCTACTCCTATGACCCTCGCGTGAGTTTCGTTCCCCATGTAAAGGCTTACGTCTCCCTCACTCAGCTTCCTGAACCCCTTGAATCACTACAACTGACTAAATAAATGCTTTCCAGTATCTCCCGAGGGGGACTTAGGGGGGTAATGATCATTTTTAGTAGTATGAGTAAGACTAGGAGTTATGAAACCTCTAAAAGTATTTATATCTTATATCTTTAAACAATTGTTTTAAGGTCTTATATTAGCTGTTGATTGAAAGTATTAGAGAGAACTCGTTATAGTAGGGTATTGGTGTTCTTATGTAACCCCTCTCCCTAATATGACTTGCTTAACACATTTAGTTTCTTGGATTCTCCTTACCTATACTGGTGGTGAATCAGAGTTCGCATGCTCTTCCAGCATCCCCCAAGGGGAACTTAAGGAGGGTAACAAGCCTTTTTAGTAGTATGAATAAGACTAGGAGTTAGGTAACCTCTAAAGGTACTTCTTTCTGATATCTTAAACAATTCTTTTAAGGTCTTATATTAGTTGTTGATTGAAGGTGTTAGAAGGAAATCGTTATAGTAGGGTATTGGTGTTCCTAGGTAAGCCCTCTCCCTACTATGACTTGCTTAACACATTCAGTTTCGTTTCCATGCAAATGCATTTACACCACACTTCATCCCAACTTAATAGATTAGGTTTAAAAGTTACGTATAGCTAGTCCATTAATAGCCAAATTCATATTATAAAAGTTTCGATCAAAGCTTTCCAATAGGAGCCTCCTAAAAGGATTTACTAAATTCATCAATTTGTACCAAATGATCAAAATGACCAATTATTAAAAAAAAATCATTGTGGTGATCTAAAAGGGAACAATGATATCATAGGATATATCAAAATCTAAAAATGGGAGAAAGATAGACACGTGAAGTTAGCTTTACCATATTTACTTAGCCTTTAATACCACTTAAAAGATTCACACAGGCATCAGCAAATATTGTAAAATCTACTAAATTTAGTGCTTAAATTCACCCTATTACATATTTTAGAAATCATATACATATCGCTGCTCACCTTGCCTTCTAGTAGTATCTATCTCCTTTGATTTCCCTCTTCCCTTCTCTAAACTCTACTTTAAAATTCCTTTCTACCTTATTTGAGTCTAGTCTCTAGAACTTCATAGGAAATGAGAAGCATTTTGACACATAAAAAAAAAGAAGAAGGAAGAGTGAATTTGAATACATAAGGAATGTCAGCCCCATCTTATTCTTTGCCATGATACAATACATGGACTGCCATTTCCACAATATACCTCATTAAGAGGCTAACTCTTTCTTTTTCATATTTATTTATTATGTATACATATATTAGGTATTACACCATTCCTCTCTCTTTCTGAGTTTTCTTGGTACCATTGATGATAGAAATTGAAATTTCAAGATTTCATTCTTCATGAATGATATGAACCCGTAGGATTAAAATCTCTTGAATCTACAGTTAATTTGAAAACTCACCCAAGAAAACTAAAATCAAGCCAATGAAAAATCTAGATCCATTGAGAAACTCATTCCAATAACCTAGATTATATAAAAATCTAGACCCGTCGAAGAACCTGCCTCAAGAACCTAAATTATAGAAGAGAAACGCTACAAAGGTTTTTGATTTATCTTTGATAAGTTCAAAAGTTCATTAAAAAGTAAGAACTCAACTCACAATGAATAAAATTCAGCAAATTTCATAAACTTCTTAAAATGAGGCTACAAGAAGTATTTAAACTCTTCCCAAAACATAACCCTAGCTAAAATAAACATGAGTCTTCCAAAAATACCCTAAGTGAATAGTGACACGACTACAGTAACTTAAAAAGTCTCTTGAAACCCTAGTTCAACAAAATAAAATATATGTGGGCGGCCAAGCATTTTCAAGTACAATTATTCTAAACTAATTCATATAACTAATAAAAACCCATTTTAATGAGTTAAACAAGTTTAAAGCCTCAATCACATAAATATAACAATAGGCCCAAACAATAACTCTAAGTCATGTCTTCCATAACTTGTATCAAGTGGATCAAAACTGAATCTCCTTCTCTCAAGCCCATCTTGAGGGTTGGGCTCTTGCTAGATTCATCTCAAGTAGATTGCACCAATCCTTGTATTGCTTCCTTGATCTTATAATTGACCTATCTGAAACTTGCAACAGATTTTTAAGACTAGGTCCATCTTGGTGCCCATCAATCTTGTCACAAGAACTTGCTCATCATTGATCAACGAGTTCTTGGTACCAAGAGTGACTTGCACTTGCTTTGGTTGTAAAGTTTCCTTTTTTACTTTGTTTACTTTGATTGAAAAATCTAGAAAAGTACTTCAACAAAACACATGAAAAGTGTCAAAGATATCACAAATGATGGGAATTCAATGTATTTATAAAAGCATTGCAAACCATGTTCATGTTTGGAAATAAAAGCATTGCGCCAATTTTTCTAGATATTCAAAGTCTTTTCCAAATCATGAACCAAGTGATGGGAATTCCAAGAGAACTATTGTTTAAAAATGATGAAATCATATTATAAATAGCAACATTATCATAAGTGAATGATGAGCAACAGTGCCGCATAATTACTTTGAACAATAAGCATAATATATATATAATGGATCATTTACAATGACTAAGAAAATGATGGAAATGAATACCATTAAACTTGCCAACATTTGCCCCAATAAGCCAAAGGGAAGAAATAAATCAGGGTTCTTTGTTCACGTAATTCATTCTAGTAATGTAATCTGTTGAACCTAAGGTTTCAAGTTTTGTGTAATTATATATTTACACATGGATTTTGATAATAACAAATGAATTCAAAGAATGAAGGAGTCTTAAACTCAATTTGTCCACACAATGGAGTCAAGCACATCAAGGAACCAAGCATGAGCAAGAAGGAAACAAGTTCACATTAAAGTCATAGAGTAATGTTGTAAATCTCTTAAAATTTGAAATTAGGATTAAGGCTCAAAAATTAATATTTTATCATAAAGCATTAAAATACATTTTCCATATGTGCATGAATATTTTGAAAATTTTGAAAGATAATTGATTGTCATCTTTCACATGTGCATGCCATGATTAAAGGTTTGAACTTTGAAAATATTAAAGATGATTGATTGTCATCTTTCACATGTGCATGTTTTATTTGAATAATTTCAAAAGTGATTGATGCTTTTCTTGACTTATGCAAAAGGAAGATGCCTTTGTTTGAATATTTTGAAAAGTAAAGTGTGCTCCTTTTGTCATATGCAAAAAGTAAAAAATTAGGTTTGAAATTTTTGAAAAGCAAAGTGTGCTCCTTTTGTCATATGCAAAAAGTAAAAAGATTAGGTTTGAAATTTTTGAAAAATGAATGATGATGTTTTTGACATGTGAATCTTTTTAAATTTGAATATGAAGTCTCATATGCCTATAAATAGATCATTTGAGAGCTTCACATTCACAACACCAAGAGCATACAACTCTCATTCAAAGCTTTCATTCTCTCTTCTCTAAGCATTGAGCCTTAACCCTTGTTCATTTTGAGAGATATAGTTTGTGCTTGTATTGTTCTTATTTCACTCATTGAGGAGTGTTTTCTGATATCCTACCCACTATCAATTCTTGTATCAGTAAAAGGGTGTGTACAACCCTTGTGCGTGTAGAAAGTGTTCTACACAGGGAATCGTTGAATCACCACGTGTAAGGTGATTGCAAGTGTAGAGGGTGTTCTACACGGATCCTTTGTAGCGGTGTTGTTCAAAGGTGTAATAGGTTTCTATCTCCACCTGAAGGAGATTGAATAGTGAATTCGGGGATCCTCAAGGGGTAGCTTGAGGCGAGGACGTAGGCAGTGGGGCCGAACCTCGTTAACATACTGAGTTTGCTTCTCTCTTACCCTTACTCTTTATATTTATTGCTGTTTCATATTTTGTTTATATTTTATATTGTATATTTGATTTATAATTGTTATTTTTTTTAAATACAACTCAATTCACCCCCCCTCTTGTGTTAGTCATCTGGGCAACAATTGGTATCAGAGCTAGAGCTCTATTATAAGATTAACTATCTTTTGAGTTAAGATCTTATGGCTAACATTGCAGCTTCATTTGGTGAAGGTCAATCTAGCAGTCGGCCTCCACTCTTTTGTGGAGACAATTACTCATTCTGGAAAGTTAGAATGAGAATATTCCTTCAGGCTCAAGGTCGAGAAATCTGGAAATGCATTGTAAATGGACCTTATATTCCAACAAAAGTGGTTGATGGAGTAAAGGTCAAAAAGGAAGAAGAAGAGTTTAATCGTGAAGACGATAGACTTTATACTTTGAATTTAACTGCTATGAATTTATTATATAATGCTCTCAATGGTAATGAGTTTAATAGAGTAATGACTTGTGCTACGGCAAAAGAAATTTGGGATAACTTGGAAGTTACTTATGAAGGAACTTCTCAAGTTAAGGAATCAAAAATTTATATTCTTACTCATGAATATGAAATGTTTAAGATGAATGATGATGAATCTATTTCTAGTATGCACACTCGTTTTACTAACATCATAAACAGCTTGACAGCTCTTGGCAAAGTTTATTCCAAAGTGGAAATGGTAAGAAAAATTCTCAACTCTCTACCAAAACGTTGGGAATCAAAAGTGACAGCGATTCTTGAAGCTAGAGACCTCAAGAAGCTCGAAGTGAATGAACTCATCGGGTCACTTATCACCCATGAGTACACATTGAAAAGAGGAGAAGAAGAAGGAAAGCCAAAGAAGAGCTTGGCACTTAAAGCTGTTCCTCATGAAAGTGAAAGTGATGAAGATGAGGAAAATGACGATAAAGATGAAGAAGTTGCGATGATAACAAGAAGAATTCAGAGATTCTTAAAGAAAAATAAAACTCCTCCGAGGAAATCATTCAAAAAGTTTTCCAAGAAAGATTCAGGTAAAAATGATACTTTAATTTGTTATAAATGCAATAAGCCTGGTCATATCAAGCCAGATTGTCCCCTGCTAAAGAAAGATCGAAACAAAGGCAAGAAAGCAATGAAAGCTACATGGGATGATGATTCAAGTAGCTCAGATAGTGAAGCAAGCAATGAAGAATCAGCAAATCTCTGTCTTATGGCTAAAGATGATATTGAGGTAACAAATTTTGATAATATTGAAAATCCTTCATATGAAGAATTGCAAAATGTTTTAGAAGAGGTATATGAAGAATTTGAAAAATTGGGTATCAAATATACTGCTTTGAAAAAGAAAAATTCTTCTTTAACAAACGAAATTGATATTTTAAGAAAAGAAAATATTGTTTTGAAAGACGAAAATCTTGAGTTGAAGAAAAAGAAAACTGATTTAGAAAATATTGTTGAAAACTTTACGAATGGAAAAAGAAATTTTGAAAAACTTCTTGGTAGTCAAAGATGTGTTTTTGACAAGGCAGGCTTGGGATATATGCCAAAACAAAAGTTCAAACCTTATAAAAACTTCTTTGATAATCCTTCTACATCAAAGTCTAATATTCAAAATTCTTTTCATAATAAGTTTGTCAAAAAAGGATACTATTATAATCATTCAAGATTTTCATATATGTCACATGCTATTTGTAATTTTTGTAATAGAAATGGTCATAATTATCATACTTGTCCTATTAGAAGAAAACATACAATGACTATTAGGGCCATATGGGTACCTAAAAATCTTGTTTCTTCTAATACTAATAAATAAAGGACCCAAAGAACTTGGGTACCAAGAAAAATCATTTTAATTGTTTTTATAGGTATGCATGAAGTCCTCTACAAGCAAAAACAAATGGTTTTTAGATAGTGGATGTTCAAGACACATGACGGGAGACAAGACTAAGTTCTTTGATCTTAGATCTAAAGAAGAAGGACACGTGACATTTGGAGACAACTCGAAAGGGAAGATCGTGGGAATAGGTAAAATTGGTAATAAATCTTCTCTCATAATTGAAGATGTTCTACTTGTTGAAGGTCTAAAACATAATCTTTTGAGTATAAGTCAATTATGTGATAAAGGATTTACAGTTACTTTCAAAATGGATAAGTGCATTATTTTGAATGATCATGATTATAACATTTGTTTTACTGCCTTTAGAAGTAATAATGTTTATACAATCGATTTTGAAGAAATTACCTCACAAGATGCTATTTGTTTTTCAGTACAAAATGAAACTAATTGGTTATGGCATAGAAGACTAGGTCATGCCAACATGGAACTTATTTCCAAACTTTCAAAAAATGATCTTGTGAGAGGTTTACCAAAGGCAAATTTTCTTAAAGACAAAATTTGTGATGCATGCCAATTTGGTAAACAAACAAAAACTTCTTTTAAAACCAAGAAATATATTTCCACTACTAGACCACTGCAACTGATACACATGGATCTTTTTGGACCAAATAGAGTTGCAAGTCTAGGAGGAAAATATTATGCTTTTGTTATTGTTGATGATTTCTCTAGATATACTTGGGTCATCTTTCTTGCTCATAAAGATGAGGCACATAATGCTTTTACCAAGTTATGCAAGAGAATTCAAAATGAAAAGGGCTATACTATTTCAAGTATCCGAAGTGATAGGGGAAAAGAGTTTGTTAATAAAAATATTGAAACATTTTGTGATGAAAATGGTTTTGTGCATAATTTTTCTGCTCCTCGAACTCCTCAACAAAATGGGGTAGTAGAGAGGAAAAATAGATCTCTTCAAGAGATGGCAAGAACAATGCTTAATGAGAACAACTTGCCTAGTTATTTTTGGGCCGAAGCGGTAAGTACTGCATGTTATGTTATAAATAGAGTTATGTTAAGGTCTAAATTAGATAAAACCCCCTATGAGCTTTGGAATGAGAAAAAGCCCAACATTGGTTACTTTCATGTATTTGGATGCAAATGTTTTATTTTGAATGACAGGGATAATTTAGGCAAATTTGATGCAAAATCGGATGAAGGTATTTTTCTCGGGTATTCTACAAATAGTAAAGCTTATAGAGTATTCAATAAAAAGACTTTAACTGTACAAGAATCTATGCATGTAGTATTTGATGAATCTAATTCTCTACTCTCCAAGAAATCCATTGATGAAGAAACAGGAGGTATAAATAATACAGAAAGTCTCAATCTCAACAAAGAGAACACAATAGAGGAAGTCCAACATGGAGACATCAGGAAAGATCATCAAAATTTAATACGAGATGCAACCAAACAGTGGAAATTTGTGAAAGATCATCCAGTGGAACAAATTCTGGGAGAACCTTCACAAGGTGTAAGCACTCGATCATCTCTTAGAAATATTTGCAATCATACTGCTTTTTTATCTCAGATTGAACCTAAAAATATTGATGAAGCACTTCTTGATGAATCTTGGATTCTAGCTATGCAAGAAGAGCTTAATCAATTTGAAAGAAATGATGTTTGGACACTTGTTCCTAAACCCAAAAATCATACTATTATTGGAACAAAATGGGTTTTTAGAAACAAGAAAGATGAGTCCGGAGTCATTACTAGAAATAAGGCTCGACTTGTAGCCCAAGGTTACAATCAAGAAGAAGGAATTGATTATGATGAGACATATGCACCAGTCGCAAGATTAGAAGCTATTCGAATGCTACTTGCATATGCTTGTTATAAAGATTTCAAACTTTTTCAAATGGATGTTAAAAGTGCTTTCTTAAATGGTTTTATAAATGAAGAGGTATATGTTGAGCAACCTCCAGGTTTTGAAAATCATATTTCTCCAAATCATGTTTTCAAACTCACAAAAGCACTATATGGACTCAAACAAGCTCCTAGAGCGTGGTACGAGAGACTCAGTGGTTTCTTGATTAAAAAAGGTTTTTCAAGAGGAAAAATCGACACAACTCTTTTCATTAAATACGAAAATGATGATATTCTTTTGGTTCAGATTTATGTTGATGATATAATATTCGGTGCTACTAATGAAAATATGTGTCAAGTTTTTGCTAAGACTATGCAGGATGAATTTGAAATGAGCATGATGGGAGAACTTACATTCTTTCTCGGATTGCAAATTAAGCAAGTAAAAAGTGGGACATTCATCAATCAATCAAAATATATTAAGGAATTGCTGAAGAAGTTTGGGATGGAAGGTGCTAAGGAAACTGGAACACCAATGAGCCCATCTACTAAACTTGATAAAGATGAATCCGGTAAGACAGTTGACTCGAAAGTATATCGAGGTATGATTGGTAGCTTATTATATTTGACAGCCAGTAGACCAGATATTATGTTCAGTGTGTGTTTATGTGCACGTTTTCAATCATCTCCAAAAGAATCTCATTTAATTGCAGTTAAGCGCATTCTTAGATATCTTAGTGGTACAATTAACCTAGGGTTATGGTACCCTAAACACACATCTTTCGATCTAATCAGCTACACAGATGCAGATTATGCTGGTTGTAAAATAGATCGAAAAAGCACTAGTGGAGCATGTCACTTCTTAGGTCATGCATTAGTTTCCTGGTTTAGTAAAAAACAAAATTCTGTTGCACTATCTACTGCTGAGGCAGAATATGTTGCTGCGGGTAGTTGTTGTGCTCAAGTTCTTTACATGAAGCAACAACTTGAAGATTTTAAACTCATGTATAATCACATTCCAATCAAATGTGATAATACAAGTGCTATAAATCTTTCAAAAAACCCAATACAACATTCTAGAACTAAGCATATTGAAATAAGATATCATTTTCTTCGAGATCATGTGCAGAAAGGCGATATAGTACTAGAGTTCACAAACACACACGATCAGTTAGCAGATATATTCACAAAACCTTTACCAGAAGATAGATTATCTATGATTAGAAGAGAAATAGGTATGATGCATATTATGAATATCTCTTAAAAGACAGATCAAAGTTCATAAAAATAGATAGATTTTTCTTAAATACTTTTACATAAACTTGAGGTTCTTAGCCTCATGTTTGAGACGCTCATTCTCTTCATACAATATCATGTCATCCCTATTCATGGGAACTGGCAAGCGGAATGAAGAATCCAATAGAGATTTCAACTTTTTATTCTTCTGCCGAAGGATTCCTTCCCTTGTGTGAGACTCTTGAACAATTCGTTGAAGTACAACAATTTGTTCCTTAAGCTTTTCAACCTCATGGTTTTTTGCTTGAACCCGCTGGGAAAAAGCAACAATAGAGGATGAGTAGCGAGTCCCGAGACTCACCAAGTCGTAGATAGCATCGGAGTCTGACTTATTTGCCATACTATTATTTTCTTGCTGCAACATAGCACCAATGGCAGCTGCAGAAAGGACAGGAGGTTGAGATGTAGAAGAATGAGCCATTGAGAAAGGAATTGAAAACTTAAAGCGAGAATGTTGAAGGAATGCAGATGAGTTATAGAGATAAGAAGAAAACTTGATGCGGATTGGATGAACTTTAAGACTGTTTTTATAGAGATAGTATAAAGAACAAGACGAGCTATCATCCAAGTCAAAGAGCAATGTGTTTTTTCCCGATCAGTGAAAAAGACATTTTTTTTAGAAACTCGGAGCCTTCAATCTCGTTTGTCAACAACATCAGGCGATTTGTTTCTATCTTCAACCGCACTAAATTCATAGAGTTAGGCCTCGAGGCTTTGCAGGACTTGTCGGGTCACGGACGGCTCTCTTTTTCAACTATCTACAGTGTTTTTTAACGCACCGTTTTCTTCAGTCTATTTACTTGCTGTCGATCCTTTTTAATGATGCCAAAAGGGGGAGAAGTTTTAGACTAGAACATTAATATTGTTTAAATTGTTAAACTTGTTATATATGCTTGGAATTATATTTATTTTTTTTTTTTTTTTTGCTTGAAAAACTAACGCACATTCTCAGGGGGAGCTTAAGTATTAATACAGGCTTCAGGTTCTATCAAGTATTTGTCATCATCAAAAAGGGGGAGATTGTTAAACCTAAGGTTTCAAGTTTTGTGTAATTATATATTTACACATGGATTTTGATGATAACAAATGAATTCATAGAATAAAGGAGTCTCAAGCTCAAGTTATCTACACAATGGAGTCAAGCACATCAAGAAACCAAGCATGAGCAAGAAGGGAGCAAGTTCACATTAAAGTCATAGAATAATGTTGTAAATCTCTTTAAAATTCGAAATTAGGATTAAGGCTCAAAAATTAATATTTTATCATAAAGCATTAAAATACATTTTCCACATGTGCATGAATATTTTGAAAATTAAATTTGAAAATTTTGAAAGATAATTGATTGTCATCTTTCACATGTGCATGCCATGATTAAAGGGTTGAACTTTGAAAATATTAAAGATGATTGATTGTCATCTTTCACATGTGCATGTTTTATTTGAATATTTTCAAAAGTGATTGATGCTTTTCTTGACTTATGCAAAAGGAAGATGCCTTTGTTTGAAAATTTTGAAAAGTAAAGTGTGCTCCTTTTGTCATATGCAAAAAGTAAAAGATTAGGTTTGAATTTTTTGAAAAGTAAAGTGTGCTCATTTTGTCACATGCAAAAAGTAAAAAGATTAGGTTTGAAATTTTTGAAAAATGAATGATGATGTCTTTGACATGTGAATCTTTTTAAATTTGAATATGAAGTCTCATATGCCTATAAATAGATCATTTGAGAGCTTCACATTCACAACACCAAGAGCATACAACTCTCATTCAAAGCTTTCATTCTCTCTTCTCTAAGCATTGAGCCTTAACCCTTGTTCATTTTGAGAGATATAGTTTGTGCTTGTATTGTTCTTATTTCACTCATTGAGGAGTGTTTTCTGATATCATACCCACTATCAATTCTTGTATCAGTAAAAGGGTGTGTACAACCCTTGTGCGTGTAGAAAGTATTCTACACAGGGAATCGTTGAATCACCACGTGTAAGGTGATTGCAAGTGTAGAGGGTGTTCTACACGGATCCTTTGTAGCGATGTTGTTCAAAGGTGTAATAGGTTTCTATCTCCACCTGAAGGAGATTGAATAGTGAATTCGGGGATCCTCAAGGGGTAGCTTGAGGCGAGGACGTAGGCAGTGGGGCCGAACCTCGTTAACATACTGAGTTTGCTTCTCTCTTACCTTTACTCTTTATATTTATTGTTGTTTCATATTTTGTTTATATTTTATATTGTATATTTAATTTATAATTGTTATTTTTTTTAAATACAACTCAATTCACCCCCCCTCTTGTGTTAGTCATCTGGGCAACATAATCCATGCATATATGTACCAAAAACCGCCACCAATGTCAGAATGAAAACACACACTTCATAAGATCGATTTTCATTAATGCATGCTTTGTTTTTTGCAATTTTGTAAGAAAACCTCACGTGTGAAGAACCATGTCTACTCTTATATATGTTATCAAAACAATCCTTGGAAGGTACTACAATCCTTCTCCTTTACCAAAACTTAATTTGTAGGCAAGCAATTTACTAGGACGAATGAAGCCCATCAACATGAGCTCTAGCATGCAACTAAAGTTACATCTCTTATACCTCACTCTCTTAGAAGGCAAGGATAGCGTGATAGATCATTCCATGTTAAAAATATTTTTTAAAGCACAAAACCAACATTCCAACAGTATGAAGAGAAATCAAATGTCCTCAGTGAGAATCAAATGTCTAGTATGAGCTTCAAGATTTTCCTCCAACCCTAATAATCATTTCCCCATTTATATTGCCAAAAAATGAAATTTTGTCCAAACACATGCAAGAGAGAATAGTTAATTGTTTGATAAAAAATCGTTTTCATAAGGTGATTGATGATCAAGAATATAGTGTTAAACCACACAATTTAGGAGACCACATATACTCTCCCACCACCACTTCAGCCACATCAACAGATGAGATTGTCCAGTAACTTTAGCACTCATCACCTTGTGTCACGGCACCATTGTCTAGCATAGATCATGACGGCAACTCAAAAGATATGATCCACATGCCTAATAGAGATCAATCTTGACACCAACATTTGAATCCCACTCATTCAAAATTCTCAATTGTTGTACATTCTCTGTATAGGAAACTACATATCTGTCAAATATTACCAGGTGGTGGGGTCACTACAATACTGCACATTAACGCGACCTAATATTGCTTTCTTAGTGAACCAACTTAACATATGCACTCTCCCACCACTTTACACTAGACAGGAGCTAAGAGATTGTTGAGGTATATGAAATAAACCATTGATCATGACTTAATTTATTCTAAATCTTCATTGCAGCTTCAACCCTTAACTGACTTTGACTGGACTGGTGACCCCAATGATCGAAACTCAACCTCTAGCTTTATTGCCTTTCTTGGAAATTGTCTGGTATCTTGGAGCACTAAGAAGTAAGTTGTAGTCTCTCGATCTTGCATTGAGATTGAATACCACGCGCTATAACCCTTTATACATATTAGCTTTTTTTTATTATGTGTGCTCTTCAAAGAGTTATGTATCCCTCTTTTACAGCCTCTTATTCTATGGTGCGACAACATAAATGCCTTGGCCTTAGCTTCCAATCACGTGTTCCATGCATGAACTAAGCACATTGAGGTTGATTATCACATTACTTGTGAGAAGGTTCTCAATAGCGACATCCTCCTCAAATTAGGTGCTTGACATTTTCACTAGGGGTCTCTCCACCTCTCGGTTCTACTTCCTTAAATCCAAGCTTCTGGTTGATCCCCTCCCTATCAACTTGCGGGGGCATGTTAAACCACACAATTCAGCAAGCCGCATAAACTCTCCCACCACTACATCAACAAAGGACATTGTGCAGCAACTTCAGCACTCATCACCTTTTGTCATGGCACCATTGTCTAGCATAGATCATGACAGCAACTCAGGAGATATGATCCACATGCCTAATAAAGATCAATCTTGACACCAACATTCAAATCCCACTAATTCAAGATATTCAATTGTTGTACATTCTATGTATAGGAAACTACCCATATGTCAAATATTGTACATTTGTCAAGTTTGATCTTTCCTTTCTAGTTTACCTGTACAACTTATCTATATATTTGAAATGTATTGAATGGTTTTGATTATCTTGATCAAAACTAATTTCTGCAAATTTCTTTCATATAGGATAGTAAGCATTTTATGACATAAACAAAGTTGAGAAAAGCATATATCGGCCATTATAAGTTTGAGGGATCGAAGTGAGCAAGGAGAGTGAGACTTGTCTCAAGGGTGTGTCTTGATTCTCTCTAGGTCAATCCATTCTATTTTGAAGAGTATGAACATTACTTTTGATGGTGAATTCCATGCTGGACCAAAAAAGGATTGAAAACACAGTGTACCCCCTATATTATGCATGAGAAATGATTTGCAACAAATGCTTTAAATTGGCATAGCATTCCTATGCGTCAGATTTGGATGGAAGAGTGTAAATTCGTATCTTGAAAAATTGAGAAGGTGGGTTAAAACGTTGGCA
Organism: Carya cathayensis; assembly: GCA_011037825.1. Lineage (NCBI taxonomy): Eukaryota > Viridiplantae > Streptophyta > Magnoliopsida > Fagales > Juglandaceae > Carya > Carya cathayensis. The sequence continues at coordinate 827,097 of QGSO01000242.1, read as the reverse complement.
GGAGTAGTCCATTCAGTGGAAAAAAAATTAAGGGTTTGATGATTGGTCTTGCCATAGATTTGGCATGAAGCCTTGTTAGTTTTCTTGAAGGTTTGAACATATGTTTGTTGCTTTATATGGCAAACAATGAATACAAACAGAAGGCTTGGGAAGTCCATTTTGAGGAGAAAATCTATCATGGATCTATGGGCCTTGGGCTTTGTGGGTTAGTTATTGGGGGCTTATCTGAGTAAAGCTTATTTGATGAAGACCTTGTGTGGGTTGTCTATTTTCCTTTACATTTGAAATTGTCAATGTTGAATTTGTCTAAGTTGGTCGTGAGTTTGAGTCCTTGTGATATTGTTGCTGCCAAGTCTTGGGTTCTATTAGTCGTAAGAGCAGTAATGAAGTAATGCGAGTAGTGGGTCATTATTTTCAGTTAGTATTGTTCAGTTATAATGTCTATTTATATTTCCATTATCAATGAAAAGGCAAGCAAATATTTTCCAGATTTTGTGTTGGAGGATTTAACTCCCTCAAAGTGGCAAATTAATTTCATATCTTATCAAGCTCCTTACAAATGATATACAGAGCCGCGATTCACGGCTGATGGATAGGGACACAGTACCCATTTTTTCCAATTGGCTAAATCAATGGCCTCACTACGTACCAACCAAAAGACTCAAAACCAACATCAATAGGCACTACAACAGGCAGTAAATGGCTTGGCACAACAACTCCAACTTGTTATGGCTAACATGGAGACACTAGTACGTGCACAAGGGAAATCGAAGGAAGATTCAACATTGGGATCAAATTCACATGGAAGCCTGCTATTCTAGGAGCACGGCTGCATTCAAAAAGGGGCGATTCGACTGGAATTTCCTAAGTTTAATGGTGACGATCCTAATGGTTGGATTTATCAAGCCAACCAATTTTTTACGTACAATCAAATCAATCCACACCTTCAGATCCTCTTGGGCTCTTTTCATATGGAGGGCAAGGTCGTTACTTGGTTTCAAGATTTGGAATCATCTAATAAAATTACTAGCTGGGATGGGTTCACTAAGACTCTACTCACTCGATTTGGGCCTACTATGTTTGATGATCCTATGGATGCTATCACTCGGTTGCGACAAACTACAACTGTGGAGGCCTACAACTAAAAGGACTAGCTGAGCCGTACAAGCTTAGTTGCTTCTTGAGTGAATTAAGAGAGGATATTCATTTTATGGTACGTATGCTTAATCCCTCAAATCTCACCATGGCTTTCGGTATGGCTAAAATGCAGGAGGAAAATGTGGCAGCATTTCGCCATACCAACCTCTTTAAGTCTACTCCAAATCGACCTATTGTTACTTTGCCTTCAACAACAGAAAAGAAAGCTATCCTTCCAGTTCAGGGATTGTCCCCAATACAAATGAAGGAATGGCAAGAACGTGGACTTTGTTACAACTATGATGAAAAATATAGATCGGGTCATAAATGTAAATCAGCCTGCTTTTTTATTATGGACTATATAGAGAACAGCGATGATGAGAAAATCCAGACTAGTACACCAACAATCGACTTGGGCGAGACATCTAATTCTTGCCTCACCAAATCTGAACCTGCTGACCAGCTTCCAGGGATCTCAATCCATGCATTATCTGGGGCTCCAAGCTCAAAAACCATGCACATTTTGGGCAAGTCTACAACTGTCCAGTGGTGATCCCCATAGACATCGAGAGTACCCACTGCTTCATGGATCCATCTATTCAGCAATGAGCTCACCTGCAAGCTGAACCAACAAAGGGCCTTCATGTTAAGGTGGCCAACGATGATACATTTTTCAACGAAGGGCGTTGCTCTAATATTCCATTCATTAAGCAGGGTAACACTTATCACACTAATTTTTACATCTTGACATTGGGTGGTTGTGATCTTATGTTGGGAATCCAATGGCTTAGTACATTGGGCCCTATCTTAAGGAATTTTGATACACTACGAATGGAATTTATTTTATCTGGCTGTGAGAATATTTTGCAGGGCATCACACCAACTAAGGTATCTCTAATAGAGGGTGAAGAGTTTGGTTGGGCTATGAAACAAGACAAAGTGGGTTTGGTTTTACAACTTCTTGCATCTCATGAAACTCCTAAATCTTGTTTAGACACTAACCCACTCATTCTTACTTTGTTGGAACAGTTTCAACAAGTTTTTGTAGAACCCCTTAGCCTGCCTCCTAAACATGATAATGACCACCAATACTCTCCAACCAAATACTCAACTAGTTTCTGTAGGTCCTTATAGGTATCCATATTTCCAAAAATCAAAAATTGAAAAGCTAGTTAATGACATGCTCAAATCTGGCATCATTCATCCTAGTCAAAGCCATTTTTCCTCCCCGGTACTATTAGTGAGTAAGCAAGACGGCAGTTGGCATCTTTGCGTAGATTATAAGGCTCTCAATAAAGAAAGAGTAAAAGTAAAATTTCCAATTCCTATTATAGAAGAGCTTCTAGATGAACTCTACAGTGCAACTATTTTTAGTAAATTGGATCTTCGATTCGGTTATCATCAAATTAGAGTATGCACTGAAGATATTCCAAAAACCGCATTCTAAACTCATGAAGACCATTACGAGTTTTTAGTAATCCCATTTGGTCTCACCAACGCATCCTCAACTTTCCAATCACTTATGAATCACATATTTAAACCTTACTTGCGTAAATTCATATTGGTCTTTTTTTATGATATTCTTATTTATAGCAAGAGTTTACAAGAGCACTTGGTGTATTTACAAGTTGTTTTAGAAATACTACAATCTCAACAACTTTTTGCCAAAAAATAAAAATGTTCATTTGGAAGTCCTGAAATCCAATACCTTGGCCATCTTATCTCCAAGGATGGTGCTAAGGCTGATCTTAAGAAAATCGATTCCATGTTGAACTGGCCATTACCCACAACCATTAAATCCTTACACAGTTTCCTAGGCCTTAAAGGCTATTATAGAAAATTTATTAAGGGTTATGGTTCCATTGCTGCTCCCTTAACCTCACTACTTAGGAAAAATTCTTTTGAATGGAAGCAAACAGTCAAAGAGGCCTTCACTGCACTTAATGAAGCTGTGTCCAATCCCCATATTATGATTCTTCCTGATTTTACTAAGTCTTTCACCATTCAATGTGATGCTTTAGGTTATGGTATAGGGTTTTGATGTAGAAGAATCAACCCATTGCATTTAGTCAAGCTCTCCATGGCAAGGCTTTACATCTATCCACTTATGAGAAGGAGTTCATGGCTTTGGCTATGGCTATCAAGAAGTAGTGTTCCTATTTGCTGGGTCAGACTTTTCGTACTCAAACTGATCATCAAAGTTTCAATTATTTACTTGAGCAAAAAATGAGGACACCTATGCAGTAGAAGTGGCTTAGTAAATTATTGAGTTTTGACTTTGTCATTGAGTACAGGAAGGGCAAAGACAATATGGTGGCTGACGTGCTATCAAGATGGTGAGAAGAAGAATCCCAGATTGATGCCCTTTCTTTTCCAGCAACAGGTTGGCTTGCTGATTTGAGAGCATCTTACCTACATGACCCTACATTGCAGAAATTGTTGGATGACTATGCTAAGCACATGCTGGACACTACTAAGTATAAGTTGAAAGATGGGCTACTTTTTATAGGGATAGATTAGTTATTGGGCAGTCTGCAGCTCTTAAGGACCAATTACTGCATTTGGTTCTCAGCAATCCTCAAGCTGACCATTCGGGGCTACACAAAACTTTACATCACGCTCAAGCTAATTTTTATTGGAGGGGTATGAAACAAGATATCAAAAACTTTTATTAAGGAGTGTGAAGTTTGCCAAAAAAAAAAAAAATTGATAATTTACACCCAACGGGTCTACTTCAACCATTGCCTATTCTAAAGGAGGTATGGTCTAATATTTCTCTCGATTTTATTGAAGGGCTTCCCCTTTCCCATGGTTTCATTGTAATTTTTGTGGTTGTGGATCTGTGTAGTAAGCACGCACATTTCATCCAAGATTCTCACCCTTATACAGTTCTTAAAATAGCTCAAGTATTTACTATCAACATTTTTAAATTGCATGGAATGCCTAAATCTATTGTTAGTGATAGAGATCCTACTTTTACAAGTTAGTTTTGGCGTGAATTATTTAAGTTGCAAGGGACTAGTCTTAAATTTAGCTCGGCATATCATCCACAAACCGACAGCTAAACTGAGGTGGTAAACAAATGTATTGAGCACTACTTGCGGTGTTTCTCAGGCGACAAACCCAGGGAATGGTCTAAGTGGTTACCTATAGCGGAATAGTGGTATAATACGAATAGACATGGATCAACGAAACTAACACCTTTTGAAGTGGTTTATGGGTACTTACCACCACCTCTGTTGGCACATACTCCGACTACTACAGCTCTACAATTTGTGGAAGAAGCCCTATGCTCTCGGGATGTGATATTAAAGCGGTTGAGAGAAAATATGCACGTGGCATAGGAGAGGATGAAGAGATTTGTGGATCTTAATAGAACTAAACGAAGTTTTGACGTGGGCGATATGGTTTACCTACGTCTTCATCCGTATAAGTAGTAGTCTATTGTTCAACGTCGCAACTTGAAATTTTTAGCCAGATTTTTAGAACCCTTCAAGATCATGGAACGAATTCGTAATGTGGCTTATCGGTTAGATCTTCCACCTTCTACACTGGTGCATCCCATATTACGTGTCTCGTGTTTAAAGAATAAGTTTGGGCATAGAAATGTGCTAAGCCCTACATTGCCGCCATGTGATGCTGATGGAGCTTTCAAAGCTGAACCTGAAGAGATTCTTCAAAGGCATATGCACAAGAGGGGACACAAGGCAGTGACTGAGCTGCTGGTCAAATGGAAGGGGCTAGAGCTTGATGAAGCTTCATGGTTGTAGTACGGGCAACTGTTGAATGACTTCCTAGACCTTGAGGGAAAGGTCTTCTGATGGGGGAGGGATTATCATGGGCCTATGAGCCTTGGGCTTGTGGGCTAGTTATTGGGGGCTTATCTGAGTAAGGCTTATTTGATGAAGGCCTTGTGTGGGTAGTTTATTTTCCTCTACGTTTGAAATTGTCAATGTTGAATTTGTCTTAAATTGGTTGAGTCTGAGTCCATGTGATATTGTTGCTGACAAGTCTTGGGTTATGTTAGTCGTATGAGCACTACAAGAAAAAACAGCATTTGCGGCTATTTTCATTTCTAGCGATATAATTATTGTCGCAAAAAGCTAAAAAGGATATATATGTGGTTTTGGATTCTACCAATTTAGAGTACGGAAGAGGCTGCATGGATTGTGGGGTCATGTACTGTGGACATGATTTGAGAATTAAGCAAAACATTATAAGGATATGGTAGGAATGATTGGATTATAAGGACGTTCGTTGAGAGCATTATATTTATGTAAATATAATAATATTTGTGGCAGGCAGCAATGGTGAAATGTAATATTTGAATGTATTTTAGATCAGCTACTTAATTTGGTTTTAAGATAATTTGTGTATCCAAAACTCTTTTTGTGTACCCGTCCTCTTCATAAAACAAAAAATAAATATTGGAAAACAAAAATTAATTTGGTTTTCTATTAATATGTATATTGTATCCAGTGTGATCGATAATGGGACATCACTGGATGTTTTTTCGTTTTGCTTTTCTGAGCTTGTAACATCATTCTAATTAAAAGACAAGAAGAGCAAGCAATGAAAGAAGAAAAAGAGCAAATTAATCTTTGCTAGCTAGCTACGTCCACTTCTAGCTGCTTGATTTGGTAAAATAATTGGTCTAAAGACTAACAAATCTTGGAATTGGCTTCTATTTTGTTATGTTTATGGTAGTTAATATAAATCCAAAACCTCATAGTCTGTTTTGTGCTCTTGTTTCTCACAAGATTGAATCAAGTTATCAAGAAATATAGAGCAAAAACATTTCAGAAGTTGTTAAAGATGGAATCAAAGTTGAACCCATGAAGAAAGAATTCCACTTGTAAATTTACATTTCATTGTGATATGTTGGATAATATTGTGTAAAACTTAAGACTAAAAAGTAGTGAGTTTCAAATATGTATGTTGAGATTATTTAAATGATTTTGACAAGCAAATATAAATTTCTCCAAATCTAGCATTTTTTAATTTATTAACAAGCAATTACTTGTCATAAAAGAAATAAATATTAGGGAATAAAACAATCACATTAGGAATAAAGTTTGTCAGTGCCAAAACACCAAGAAGTAATTCTATCGAAGACAAAGACTATTTGCGGTGAAAACCCATCGTTTGTAATAAAATTGGCGACTAATAATAATTTTTGACGAACTTTTTGGAACAAAATATTTATGCAATTTTTAAAATCATCGGGAAAAACTTTACTTGATGCTCTAGAAGTGGCTAATTGGTGGCAATTAAAAGTAGCTGGAATTGGTGATTTTTTGCAGTATTTTCGATAACTTATATAGCGAGAAATGAGCTTATAACGAAGTAATGGAACAATAATGAAGTAATGTGAGTAGTGGGTCGTTATTTTTCAATTTGTATTCTTCAGTTGTAATGTCTATTTATATTTCCATTATCAATATAAAGGCAAGCAAGTATTTTTCAGATTTTGTGTTGGAGGATTTAGCCCCCATCGAAGTGGCGGATTAATTTCATATTTTATCAAGCTCCTTACAAAATCTATATGGATGAGGATTTTTGCCATTCTTTTTCGAATTGTTGAGGACCATTGCCAAGAGAAAAGTACTTATAACCGAAAAGCGCCCCATTTTTGCACACAGAGTGCAAAGAACAAGGAGTCTGGTGCAGCAGATCGCTATTGCTTATTGTTGGATAAACATTTAATGATGAGTCACTCGATCAACTAGAAATTTAATGGACAGAGTAATATCTCGTGTGGCTAAAGAAAACCGCGTAATGAAGGGCATGACTATGTTCAACCATACGAGGAGATACTTATCCTTTTTCGCCCAAGCAGCATTGGTCAGAATCGTGATAACTTTAGAACCAGTAATAGTGTGATGAAGGGCACGGTTCAAAGCCATCCAGAATACCCATCATCCCATGACTTTTCAACACCCGAACCATTTGTGGAAGCCATTGAAGACAACTATTGCCATCCTAATTTAACACACTAAACTGGGTAAAAACAATTTTGAAGCAGTCTTATACGCATCGATTATAATCAAACGTCAAAAACTCTTCAGTTTATCATAATTATTGATGTGCTTGGGTTGATATAATAAAGCCAAATACCCTTCCCCTAATGCCACCCACCGCCTTTTAATAGGATGAATATTTATGTCACAGATAGCACGCCTCCTTCCGATAAGGCTTGACTTTGCCATACCGAATACACATAAATCCACCACTCATCATACCTATCCGCCGTTTCCTTTCTTTTTCTTGCATTTACTTCCTCGAGACTTAAACAAGGATATAATAAAGTAGGAGAAATAGATGGACAGAGATCCTCCAATTATACATCGACAAGCACAATTTTTCTAAATTGTTGGAGAGATAGACATCATATGTGAATCAACGACAAATTGTTGACTCGGTTGCTTAGGTTTTTACAATATTTTTTCAGATGAACCGTCACCGGACAGCGCCTATAATTCAAGGAAAAAAAATGAACTGCTATATTCCGATTTAGGAGTTTTAAATTTTCATTAGATTATACAAAAGATAATCTTACCACATAAATATTCGCCCCACCAAAGCAGAGAGCCCCCAACATCATACATGCACGACTTAATAATACTATCGTACAAAGAAAATGAACAGAAACAAACCAAGCAGCCAAGGCTTCAGGGGTAACCCACGGCAAACCTTATACTAGTAAGATTTGCAGAAAGACAGCCATGCTACTTTATTCTGATCAATATCAGTCTTAAAAGGAAACGAAACACAGAAATTACACACGAATACATAGATATGACGACTAAATGCTAGTTATTAGTTTCTTGAAAGGCAAGGCCATCTCTGCTTCAAAGGCTAAGATCTCTCTCATTTACAATTGCAAGGATCACAGGTGCAGTTGGATCCGCACTTGCAGCCATTCTCAGCTCCAACGGCCATCTCAGATCCCTCAAAGTGTCTGCGTAATCCAAAATGACGAGATAACGAACGTCAGTTTGTTATACAAATGATGGAATTATCAGTTAAAACGAGAAAATCCTGCTATGAAAAACAAGAGGAAGAAAATGAAATAGAACATACGTCTTCTGGGGAGCAACACCAACGATAAGAGTCTCAGTGGTTGTTGTCTCTGTGTAGCCCATGTCAGGGTACATCTTGCATCTGCACAATCATTATCAAAGGGAAAAAATAAACCCATAAATCCATAAATTCGAAGATTTCCAGGAACGAAATGAATACAAAAAATCTAGATTTGTTCTCGTAACAGCTAAATCAAACGGTAAGAACTTTGGCAAAATGAGGAAAACAGGAAAAGAACAAAAAAACCCAAAATCATGGTTTAGTTCCTCGTAAATATTGCATGCAAGTACCCATCAGATTACTTTACGACAACTTTTGGTCCAGAATAAAAGCAAAAAACAAAACCGTCTAAGCTCCGATCCAAAAGAAACCAAGAAATTCTTAAAGACATCTATCAACTAAGATTTTATCCGAAAAATATCTAAAGAAATACACAATCTTGAGCATGCAAAGTGAATGATTTTCAAACACAACAAAATAAGCACCAACTTTTTGAGACAAAATCAGATTATCCTTAACAAGCCTTAAAAGGATATTAAATGTCAGACGAGAGAGAGAGAGAGAGAGCAGGTTACCCTCCACAGCCGCTGCCGCAGCTGCAGCTAGAACCGCAGCCACAGTTTCCTCCGCAGCAAGACATTTTCCGGTTTCAAGAAAGATTGAAATTAGAACCGATGAAGATTGATGCAGTCGAGGATAAGTATCCAATAATCAACCTCTGTAGAACGGGTTTGATGGGATACCCAGGACCTCCATTTATAGCGTGATCAAGGGAAGAGAGCGGCCTTCAAAAAAAAGGGAAGAGAGCGTGTAATATCCACCGTCCACGTGTTGAGATCGTACTTCGTGGTTATCCATGCATATGACCCCAATTTCCAGTCCAAACCTCTTTCATTGAAGTATCCGTCGTTTCACTTCTCAGCCCTCGTATTTCCTGTCGTATACGCACAGCGGACATTGTGGTCACTTCACATTATGGACTTGTTTGGACAGCAGCATAAGATGAAGTGATTTTATATGAATATTGAAAATGTTAAAATATTATTTTTTTATATTAATATTATTTAAAAAATTAAATCAAAATTAAAAAAAAAGATATTATTTATTATATTTTATATAATAATTTTAAAAAATTATAATAATGAGATAAAATAATATAATTTCTCAATTAAACGATCCATATTAACGGATAAAATAATTAAAATATTTTATATTTTACGGTAAATGAATATTATTATTTCAAGTAATTTCACTGGGAATGGAGCGTGTCATCGTTCCTTTGACGTTTGAAATTTCAATAAATTTTCAAATTAAATGATCATTGATGAGAAAGCGTCCACGTTGCTGCGTTGAAAACTTCAACCATTTTTTATATGGGGCTCTATAGCTACCGCTAAATTATTATGGGAAAACACAATATCCTGAATGATGAATGAGTGTTACAGATTTTTATTTATTCTTTCCTTAACGTTGAAAAAAGTGTTTTTAAATAATGTTATGATTTTTTTATTTTTTTTAAATGTTTATAATGATTAAGAAAAATGCACAAAATAGAAATACAATGTTTGGAACTTTTTTTTGTGTGAAATATTCTATATTTGTAGCATCGCTCTTTATTATGTGTTATTTTTTTTATATAGATTATCGTTATTAAAAATCTATATAAGTAATTTTTTTTTTAAATAAAGTAAGAATATTTAGATGATTTTTTATATTTTAATTTCTTGTCCTAAGAACTTACAATGATCTTTAAATTCTTCTATTGTTATTTGTCTACTTTGATATACATGATATCTATCAATGAATAATAATCTAATCTCATTTTTAATTGTTTTCCTTTAAGATGCTTTATTCTTTCTATTAAATAGTTTAATTGAAGTCTTGTATTTTATATTCTGCCGAACGAGTAATTCTACATATAATTATAGAGTGTGCAAACACCACGTAATCGTTTTGAAAGAAAATGGGTCTATAATTAAAAAGTTAATTTTTTTTTTAAATAGATCTTATATTAATTTATTCTTTTCAAAAAATTATGCCGTGCTTGTATAATTATTAACTATAAATATAATTTCTCTTAAATAAATAAATAAAATCTGGACAATTCCACGCAGTTCACGAGTGCCCAGCCGGCCTTGTCATGAACACGACTCTTTCTTGACAAATCACATGTAACTTGTAAGTAGAACTTTTCTTGAAGTATCATAGAGGTAGCAAATTGAGGAAGTGTCGTGTGTAATGTAACTTGTAACTTTTTAGTTTTTCCTTTCCTAAAAGATGAGGGTCGGTTTATCCACTTGAGTATAGGGGGAGATTTTGCCAACTTAGGCCGGTCTGGATGTTCGAAGATATTGAAATTAATTCAGTTCAATTTAATTTTAAATTGAATCTAATATCTAAATATTTAATTTTTAAATTACTAAACTCATCTCAATTCAAAAAAATTTTAGACGTGGGATCCACAACTTTTTTCAAGTCAACAAATTTTTACAAGCGGGACTTGCAACCCTTTTCAACTCTTCAAAAATATATCTAAACTCATCCAAATACATCTTAACTCATCTAAGGTGAGTCCTACAAAATTCAATCCGTCATCTCTACTCACTACTATTCATTAAGAACTCAACTGATCTCAACTCAACTCAACATTCAAACGGGATATTTAATTATACATATGCGTGAGGAGTTTGATACAAAAGTACTCAATTTAGGAGATCAAAACTAATACCAAGAAGTCACATGTTAGCGTGTGATGTATGAATAATAAGTAGCATTTTTCTACTTGCAATTAATCCAACTAATCAATTTTATGAGTCATATAACAAACCTATGGTGGTATTGTTTTTCTATTTTCTCATATTTATCTCTTATGTTTTCTTTTTAACATTGACTAATAAAATCTAGTGGAGAAGAAGGACAACTTCATAGTTTTGATTTATTTTTTTATGCTAAATCAATTACCTCAAATAATTTTGGTGAGGCAAATGTCTAAAAGGTGATGTAACTTCATTGAATTAGGACGAAAAAGCCTTTCATTTTCAAGATTATTTAACATGGAAAGGTAGAATAAGCTCGGGGGAAGACGAGTACAACCCCGCCCGTCACGCTAATCACCATCACACGCTATCTATCTCACACATAAATGTCAAATGCTAAAACAATGACCCCTCGGAAATGACCTCTCATATAATTTAGTGAAATGTTTTTGTTCATTTTTGCACTGCTGCATATATTATCAAAAGATCATGTTCTTATTTTTTTTATTTTTTCTAACATATTTTTTTCAAAAATAATTAGATTTAAACATGTCGATTAGAAGTCGTCGTTTTGATGTTCTTATTATATTGAGTATACAAATTGACTTGACAATGTCAAATTGTGTATTATATCGATTAGATTAGCCCTTAATATATCAATTTTTATGGCCATATAATAGAGAATGTAGTTCAATAAAAAATTACCCATGATCATAGACTTGACAAAGAATTTTGCTACGTATAAATAAAGTCGCGTACTAATATGCGTACTAATATTAATTCTTTCATATTCAAAATTTAAATTAGCATTGTTTTTAATAAAATTTATTTTTTTATCAATCACATTAAATTAGTGCACATATTAGTACGTAGTTATGCTTATAACTAGATTTTTCCCTTGACAAATTATACAACTTTAATATTAATGGACCCTACCATATATCATCCATACTTTATGTTTGTGAATATTTGAGTAAAACGGAGATCATAACTGTAACAGCCCGCTAAATTATCAGTTCTGGTTTATTTGCCAACAGTAATCACATCTCTCTCGTCTTTACCCTCATCTGGAATCACGCGTATAGATTATCTTTTCCGTAAATCATGTAATTTGTTCTTCACCGACAGCTGTAAAATCATGAACAGTTTTATCCTAAGCGTTGTACCTCGATGGCGTTTTTCTGGATCTTATCCATCGAATTTCAAAGTATTAGATAAACTTGTTTTTAAAGTAGCACAATTATAATAATTTAATGAGTTCTGAAAATATTATAATTGTGAATATTTATTTGGATTAAATATTTTAGTTGTTTTAAGATATTAAGAGGTTTAATTTTACGTTGAAAACTCTTATTTTAATTTAAATGTTTTTATCCTCTTCGATTAATTAACGGTACTTTATCATTTAATATAATGATGAAGAAATATTATTTTATAAATTTTAGTTTATAAAATAATATTCTACCTTAATTCATCGTGATGTTTTATTTAAAGTGTTTTATTTAAAATAAAACATTTAAGCGTTTTTAATCAGTGTTTTAACTCACTGTTGGTTTATTTGAGGATCCCGAAATGTAGAATTGAAGCGATATACTCTGGCCCTACCTTTTTTATTTTCACTTTTTCTTTTTATTTTCTTTTTTCTCTCCCTCTCTCTCTCTTGGTCGACGGAATGAAGGAAGCCACCATGGCCGTTCGGTTTCAAGGTCCCAGCCGGCGCCACCTCCGGCCGCCGGACCCCACCTCCCACTCCGGCCTCATCCTCTCCCTCCGGCGAGCACAACCACGCCGGTGGTGTACTAAACCGACCTCTCATTCTCTCTCTTTCTCCCTTCAAAGATATGGGTCTCTAGGGGTTTTTCACATTTTTGGACTCACCTCATCAAGGGCTTCCTCCCCCATGTTTTTCTTTTTCCCAAACTCTCACTTTTCTCATATGGGTTTCTTAAAAACAACCGTTCGGTTTCACCACCGTGCGCCGCCGTACACGGCCACCCGTGGTGTTTCACCACCACCATCTTGTTCCTCTCATTCTCATGAACCTCCCCAAGAAATTTCATGGCCAACGGAGTTTCGTAGAGCTCTCACTCTCCTACACTCTCCAAGGCCAAAAATGGTTTCAAACGGCCGATCCGCCGCCGTTAGCCACCGTCCGACCACCACCTCGCTACCACAGCTCCACCACATGTTCATCTACCTATCCCTAGCTTGCCATGAAGTTCTATGAATTTTCGCTACCTCGCGTTTCCGCTCACCGTTCGGATTTACTGTTCACAGCGTGATGTCGCCGTGTTCCGCCACCTTTGACCATCACAAGGCGACCATGAGCCTTCCAAGGCCACGCTTAGCTTTTCTCGGTTCCAAACTACCACTTTATGTGGTGGACAGCCACCGTGCGCGGTGTTACCGCCACGTACGTTCCTCCGACGCATGTTCGTGACGAACAACGAGCGACGCACGGGTTATCCCGTCGATGGTATAACCTTCTATCTCTAGTTATTTTACGTTTAAAATAGTTAGTTGGTTGGTTTATGGATTGTGTAGTTGTATTTGTGGAGTTCGTTGCGTATTTGTGAAGCGAAGTGTGGTTGTGAAGTGTTGAGTTTGATTGTGTATTTTGTGGACTGTGCTGTGAAGTATAGGCGTGAGATGGATGCCGTAGATGTGATACGGCGGGTTGTGTGAAGAGAATACGCGTGTAGCGTATTCTGTGTAATGCAGCGACGCGCCGTGCGACGTGCGCTGTAGTGTGTGTGGTGTAGAATGAAGGGAGTGCATGTGAAGTGTACTCCGTGTTGTATGGCGATGCATCGTGTGATGTGCATCGAGTTGATGAATGTTGTAGCGAAAGGATTACGCATAGCGCGTACTCCGTGTCGCGTAGCGATGCACCGTGAGACGTGTATCGCAGTGATGGGTTTTGTAGTGTGAATGGAAGAGAGTTCACGTGAGTGTACTCTGTACTAGGTCGTGATACACCGGATGGCGTGTCACGAAGGGTTGGATGGCGTAACAGAGAAGTGTAGAGCGTTTGGTGTAGTGTTGGGAAACTGTATGACAGTGTCCCGAAGCAGTGGTGTTATGGATTATAGTCCGGGGTGACTGGTGTCATCTTGTGGTTGACTATGACTAAGAGTATATGAATTGAGAAAGGAATTGTTTGTTTGGTTATTATTGATAATTTTAATGAACTTGTTTTAGTGCAAAGGCTTTCTGAAGTCAAATTATCTCTTCAGAGTATAGTGAAACCTCAAGTTGCCGTGGTGTTACAAGTGCTCATAATATGACAATTGAGTTCAGAAGTGAAAATCTTAAGGACTGGAGTGTTCCTCTTCCAGCTGTTGTGCAGTTCCTCGTGTTTCGCACTCTATTCTCATAGAACGCGACGATCGAGGTAAGTTAGCCTCTAACTTACTATCAGTTTATTGTGTATGTGTGATGTGTAAGGGAACTACAATTTATGTATGTATGTTATCGTATATGCCATGTCATGCTATGTCATTACATGTTTATCTGTTACGTATGATTTAATCTCTCATGAATATTTATTTGTTACACAATCTTTTCTGTCATACAATGCTGTATGTTATAAGTATACCATATTAAGTATGCCATATGATACATGTATGCCATGAAATGTTTATGATTAAATCATATTGTGCCATTTACAAGTATACGCCATGTTAGAAAAGTAATGATATTAAATAATATCTCATGCATTAAGAAAGATAAGACATGTTATGTTACTTATAATACGTGGGGCCACAACAACTGTGGAGTACGTATTATATTTTATGTTACTTATAATGCGTGGGGCCACAACAACTGTGGAGTACGTATTATATTTATGTTACTTATAATGCGTGGGGCCACAACAACTGTGGAGTACGTATTATATCTTATGTTATTATGATAATGCGTGGGGCCACAACAACTGTGGAGTACGTATTATATTTATGTTACTTATAATGCGTGGGGCCACAACAACTGTGGAGTACGTATTATATTTATGTTACTTATAATGCGTGGGGCCACAACAACTGTGGAGTACGTATTATATTTATGTTACTTATAATGCGTGGGGCCACAACAACTGTGGAGTACGTATTATATCTTATGTTATGTTATATAATGCGTGGGGCCACAACAACTGTGGAGTACGTATTATATTTATGTTACTTATAATGCGTGGGGCCACAACAACTGTGAGTACGTATTATATTTATGTTACTTATAATGCGTGGGGCCACAACAACTGTGGAGTACGTATTATATTTATGTTACTTATAATGCGTGGGGCCACAACAACTGTGGAGTACGTATTATATTTTATGTTACATGAAGTATGGGGCCACAACAACTGTGGAGCATACACTACATGAGACACAGCAATTGTGACATGTAGAATACGTGGGGCCACAACAACTGTGGAGTACGTATTATATTTTATGTTATGTGTATTCATGGGGCCACAACAACTGTGGAGCATGAAGTATGGGGCCACAACAACTGTGGAGCATACACTACATGAGACACAGCAATTGTGACATGTAGAATACGTGGGGCCACAACAACTGTGGAGTACGTATTATGTTTTATGTTACTTGAATACGTGGGGCCACAACAACTGTGGAGTACGTATTAATGCACGTTATTAATCAAGACACTTGAATAATATTCCAAGTTTATGTTAAGTCAAGTTTTAGATCAAGTTCATGTTATGTTATGCTCACCTACATGTTATGTTCATGTCATGTTATGTTCAAGTTTATGTTATTTTCAAGTTCTTATTTATGTTATGCATGTTTACGTTCATGCTATATGTCAAGTTATGCTATGCTTATGTACGACTATACTTATGCATTTATGCTTTTACTGCCATGCATGCATCTTTAACCTGTGTGTGAGTTTTATGTTAACTTACTGAGATTTGTAATCAAATCTCACTGTGGTAGTCCCAACTACCATTCCCCCCGAATGGTAGATCTTGTTACAGGACCCAAAGGAGAATTGGAATCTGACCAACTGAATACGGTCGACTAGGCCACGGTGCGATGTTGATGATGGTATAGTATTTAACTTAGGTTAATACTTGTACTTTTGGAGTTGTATCTCAAGTATTCTTTTGATCACAACCATTTTAGACTAGTGTGGTGATCACGGCTTTTTAGTATGCCTTTATGTATGAAATATGTTTCAAGTATTTGGGATATTTTTAGTTTGGTGCATAGTATTGCTAAAGAAAAAAAATTATCCGCTGCGAATATTACATAATACTAGATGTATGTTAGGAACATTGCATCTTATATGTCATGAACGGGGGCAGGTAACCTTGTGTTGCATGTCTCGACGCTTCAAATGTTCGTTAAATCCCAAGCGGAATTTGAGGACATCACAATAACCATATGGGGAGAACTGTGGGAACGAATATAATCACATAATGCAAATTGTGTTAGATTATTTCAAATATTCTTTCTAAATTTACTTTGACTTCTTTTAAAGTATCATTTCATTGTAATTTTTTGTTAGTCCCACATTGAAAAGACAAGTAAACTTTTAGTAATTTATTAATGAATGTGTTTTATAATATATAAAGTAAAATATAAGGATAGATACACAGTATCTCAGTGTCACAAAGTGCATGCACAATGCATAGACACGTTGATGCTTTAGATGCACTTAACACGTACACAACGTCATAAGTGATAGAATTATTTTAATTCAAATGAAGTGATGTGTTTCTTCAAATTTTTAACAATTATTAATAATTGTCAATTTAACAATGATTGTTATTTTCAAACATTTTCTAATAGAAACTGTTTTGTTTAAATTTAAATGAAACGTTGCATCTGCTGCTATTACATATGTTCATTCTAAAATTAGTATTTAGAATTTACAATCTACATACTATATAAACAGTGTTATATTCTGAGAACATAATTATCAGATTCTCTTTTGTAGAACTCAATTCATGAATGGGAGGTAATATTTTTCTAAGAAATAGATTAACAATCGCTTCACTTTTTGTAATTTACAATCTCTGTTTGCTATTCTTTTTCTTACAAATTGCAGTACAATTTGAGAGGAACTCATGACTATTAAGCGTGCAAGATATGTAAAATGTGATAGTACAGATGCAAAGTTGTACTACTACAAGTTGTGGAAGAAGAAGAGAGAGAGTCAATGAAAGAGATTTCAAATTCAGTGGAGCTTTTGGCAGTAAAGAATGGCTCTCGTCTTTGCTTCTCTTCCAACCTCATATCATTGCTTTCTTTATTGTCTACGGCGTATCCAAGCTTTTTAAATCCAAGTCGGCCTTTCCTTTTTTTCTTTTCTGTTCTGTTCTTTTGCTTGTACTATGTATTATTGTATTTAGGGAATCTTTATGAATTATTGTTGCTATTTTCTTTAACTTTAACATTATTTCAAAATTTTCCTATTATTGCTGTATTTTTCTTAATATTAAGCTGAGATCAACTTAATGTTTGTTGAATGGTACTGAGATCAACTTAATTTAGTTTAATTTTAACCTGAATCTAACATCTAAACACATAACTCTTAAATTACTAAATTTATTTCAATTCAAAACTTCTTTATACATGAGACCCACAATATTTTTCAACTAAACACATCTTTATACGTGAGACCCACAACTTTTTTCAATTTTTTATAAATAGTATTAAACTCATTTTAACATCCAAATATATATAAACTCATCTTAAATGAGCTTCACAGAACTCATTTTACCATCTCAACTCACTAATATATATATATATAAAGAATTGAATTTAGTTCAGCTCAGTTTAGCTAAATATCTAAACTTAGCCAAGTCAACCTTTCCTTTTTTCTGTTTTTGTTTTGTTCGTTTGCTTGTACCATGTATTTTTGTATTTAGGGAATCTTTATGATATATTGTTGCTATTTTCTTTCACTTTAACATTGTTTCAAAATTTCCCTATTATTGCTGTATTTTTCTTAATATTATTTCCGGTTTTTTTTTTCAAAAAAGTCATATAATGTTTCGTTACAAACTTACTTAATTTTATATGTTTCTTGAAATCCTAATACATTTTTAATTATTAGTACCAAGATGTTGGAATTCAGAAAGTTAAAAGTGATAAGATGATAAGAGTATTATAATAATTCTGATAGTTTCATATTTATCTTTGTAAGGAAAATATCTTTTAAAATTTTAAAATCTCTCAAGAGAGCTAAGCACAACAAAAGAGTACTATAATATTATTATTGAGAAATGATATTTGTGGTTGTGAAAACGTCGCTCAATCTCGTTAAAAAAATTAAATTAATATGAGACCTACATGAAAAAAAATTAACTTTTTAATTATGAACTCTACTATTTTTTAAAAGGATTGCGCGGCGTTTTCACATTTCACGACTGTATGTAATATTATTCCTACCGATGATTTCCACAATTCTCCAAATAACTTTTTTTTATTTTAGTTTTTTTATAAAAAAAATTTTATATCCTTAAGCACTTAAAAAAAGTTCACAATATTATTAAAAAATGTTTTCTTAATTATTAAATAAAACATTGAATTAAAAAAATATCTGAAGACCAAATCCCGTTATCCAAACATTTTCTTTTTACCTTTTTTTATTCTCTTTACTCGGTGCGAAGACCTGTCAGACAAAGGCTAGATAATGGCTGGAAAAAAAAAAAGCCCACTTAGATATTCATATAATGGTGGGCCCTAAATGAAGTTCGTCCGTTGGGCGTGGACGGTGGATTCCCTTGTGATATGGTCCAAAAAAGTCCATTTTCTCCGGCTTTTGTTCAGCCATCACTTTTGTTTTTTGGTGTCTATGGGGAAGCACAGCATCTATCTCATCCTAAGCATGATTTATGCTGCAGCTTTTTCCAATATGAAGTTTTTATATATAAGCCCAAGGACAAGACTTTTGTCCTTATGCTCCTCCATCATCATGAAAAGTTGTACCCAATTCATGTATACAAGTTGTTGATCTGCTTTGAGAATTTATGGTTTTGCTAGGGTATTTCTCACATACCCATTTGTTACCAATGCCATCCAATCATTTTCGGATTGACTTCAATCTCAATCTCAAAGTGAACTTATGTCTTTTACACTAATTTTGGTTGATAAAATATACTTACAATCGTGGAATGTACAAGCGTCACATAATTTTTTTTTTTAAAGTGAGTAAATAAGATTGTATGGTGCAATACTTACACACTCTACGACTGTATGTAATATTACTCATTTTGATTTATTTTAAACCAAATAGTCCTACCATATCTTATCTGGTTATATCAAAACCAAAATGGATGTGGAGATGCTTAGGTTGCATGCATATGAAGGAAGATAAGGTAAAGTTAGAGACGTGTGAGTTATAAAATATGATGTATTGGGCACCCGTAAAAAAATAACCATCATATTAATTCGTCCAACCTAGTACTCCCATATTTCTATGCAGAACAAAAGGAAGCATCACTGACTCAAATAATAGTTATCATGGGAACAATTAGGGAACCCTTGTGTGCCTTGTTGTTCCCCGTTCTATGGTACAAATAAAATATCCAGGACATGAATTCGAGGGTTGTCGCATCATGTTCATGGAGGAACTAAATGCAGATTGCACTGGGAACAGAGGGCGTGGAAAAAGGTAAAAAGAACGCCCACCGTGGGGCTCGAACCCACGACCACAAGGTTAAGAGCCTTGCGCTCTACCGGCTGAGCTAGACGGGCTTCACGTTTAAGAGACGAAATTTCTTCAATTTATTTGACTACAGTTATAACAGACAGATTCTGGTTTTCGGGCAACACCCGGGGTCTTATTTTGTGCATTGATGAAATTTTTCTCTGTTTTTCTTTTCCTTTTTTTCTTTATTTCTCTGGAAGAGTCAAGGAAAGGATAGGAAAGTTGTTCAACAACTTCATGCTCAATATATATATATATATATATATATATATGAGTAATGTTACATACAGTCGTGAAATGTGCAAACGCCGCGCAATTGTTTTGAAAAAGAGTGGGGTCCACGATTAAAAAGTTAGTTTTTTTTTCATGTGGGTCCCATATTAATTCACTTTTTCCAAAGCGACTCCACACCGCTTGCACAACCACGACTGCAAATATCATTTCTCTATATATATATATATATATATATATATATATATATATATATTTGGTTTTACACATTACACATCGCATTAGCCAATGGCCTGAATCTCAGAGACACTGGGTTAAGAGTGACAGATTCAGAAATCAATAGGGAATCACTCAACTAAAAGAAG
This sequence comes from Carya cathayensis, assembly GCA_011037825.1. NCBI lineage: Eukaryota > Viridiplantae > Streptophyta > Magnoliopsida > Fagales > Juglandaceae > Carya > Carya cathayensis. The sequence goes on along the minus strand of QGSO01000242.1, from coordinate 806,846 downwards.
TTCATTTTAGGCGGCAAAGATTCATGGACGACTTAATATAAAAAGGGTGTAATGATTTAAAAAATCCAAGCATGATGTGTAAATGGTGAATGATATGTTCGGACATACTCCTTGCAGCCATTTTTCATTGGAGTCTCTAGGGGGTTCTTCAACTCAGCAATTTTCGAAGTGACAGCAATTTATGGAAGTCCAATGAACAATTTGACAGGAACCTAACAATTAACAAAGTGTCAACACACATGAAGTCTCTTCTCAGTCCTTTGCAAAAATAATACAGATTATCTTCTTTCACAAACTGTACAGTATGTACCAATGCAACGAGCAACTTCTTTCTCCTTTTATCTAATTTTCTTATTCTTTTCATGATGTTTTGAGTGAAACATCAAACTAATTAGAAATAGAAAAATTAGATGAAAAGAAAAAGAACTTTATGGTTAAACAAGGTGAACAAGGCACCTCCACAAGGAACTTGTTCTCTAGCCACGAGCTCATGTCTAGAAAACTTCCTCTAACAGGTCCTCAAAAATCAAGTCCTCCAGCTCAAGCCCCACACACTCAGTATCAAATTGGAGATTCATCCACCAATCACTCTTTGAAAGGTCTCTGCTCACAGAGTAATCCAGTGACTGATCAGAACCTGGTCTTGAGCTCAAGTACCAGCTCATAAGTGTCCAGACTTCCTCGAGAACATGGTGTCCTGATGGAATTGGCCTGATGTGGCAAAGGGGAGACAAGAGCTTGGGGCAATAGCTGTATGATCTTCCAAACATCTCCATAAGTACCTCATTTATTAGATCAAACAAAAGTGGGTGACTGCAATTTCCAACTTCTTTTCCAGAAAATTCAGCATCAGGGAGCAAACAGCCTTCCACTTCCTCGTACACTGATGGGTTAACCGGTTGGTCTTCGGAATGCCATGTTGCCAGGGACTCATTCCCACTGAACCCAGATAGCTCTAGTACATCTCTAACGTAATTGAATTCAGCTTTGTCTTTTGCATCTACTTCAAGATGCAGGGCTTTGGGATCTGAAGGAGTGTTAAAAGATTCTACTTCCTCAAGTTCTACTCCACCTGCAGCCACTTTAGAAGTATCCATGCCAGACAGATGTCGCTGATTGGCCAGATTATCCGGTCTGTAGGAATTTCTGGCCTTTAATTTTGAATCTGCTTTTGTATAACAACCATACATAAAACATCCATTTCAGCTGGAAAGCATAAACGTTGGAAGAAAGGGGCAATTGATTTTGCATAACTCAGTTTTCAGGGAACAAATTAGAGTAGAGAGATGATTCGATCCAAACTGTACTTTTAATGTTTTTAATACATGAAAATCGAGAGCTGATGTTTGGAAGCAAAAATGTGAAGACTGTCTAACCCATAAATAATTGACCTATGTTTTAACCACAAAAAGATCCCACAAATGTAAACCTATAAACTGATGTGACTTGATATGATATGTTAAATTATAAAGCTACTTTTATTATAAAGTAAATCTCGCGTATCATATAAAATTATGTCAATTTATATATTTACTTTTTTATGATCTTTTTGTAACTATAGCACTTTTTCTTATTTTCAAATTAGCTGCAATAAGTAGTCAAGTTCTTAAATCTTTTAGGCCAAAAGTCAAGACCTTGCCATATAACATGATAACACAATCAAAGAATTAAGTACAAAATGAGGAAAAATAAGAAACAAAATATATGCGGAACTATAATTTTGAAACTCTAATCTTATTTCAATATAATTAAAATGATAAAACAAATAATCCACTTCAAAAATGGAAACGATGCTACGTACGAAATATAGCTAGCCCCTCTAACTAGCAAGAGGGAGGCAGAGAGAGAATAGAGAATAGATGTCCTTGGTGTAGAGACAGAGAGCAAGAGAATAGACAACTCTTGAATTAGGATGATAAAATATGACGTAAAGAAAGCAAATTGACAAAAGGGAATACCTTCTCCCATGGAAAACTGTTCAGGGCTCGTGGTATCATTTATGAAATTAGAGTCAGGCAGAGGAGCTGGAATTAGTTCTTCTAGTTTAGCAATGGGTTGCTTCATGGATCCAATATCTTCTGCTGTGGAAGACTGTTCAGGGCAGGTTGTATCCTCTACAAAACTAAAGCCCGGAAGAGAATCCGGAATTAATTCTTCCAAGCTAGCAATGGGTTCCTTTATCCGTCCAAAATCCTCTTTAATGTCCTCATTGCAAGAAGCAATATCCCTCGCTGTCAAGTTGCCAAAATCATCCACATCAAAACCCACCTTAGCATTTGCCTCATTGTTTGCAATTGGTGTTGATCCAACCTCATCAGAAATACATGAATTATTTTCCCGAACTTTTTCTTCAATTTTACTTCCTACAAGTGTGTCTGAATGTAACTCATTTCCCAAATCAATAGGAAGGTCTAGCCTGCTCCGTTTATCAAAAGCCCTAGACATCATTCCTGAAGAAAAAGCACCAGAAGAGTCGCCACTCTGATAGATATATGATTTGAGATCAGGTAAAGAATGAACCCTTGACAGGGATTTTGTGGCGCTTCCTGAAGGTGAAGGTCTCTCTCCTGTAGTTAAGTTGGAACTCTCAGAGATTTGCTGTTTGGATTCTCTATTAAAACTTGTCTCGTACAACTGACAATATCTGTCCATTGATTCTTTGAGGGATGATGTTCTTCCGATGTGACGTATTTTAAGCTTTCTGAGGGAAGCAACATCATAATCATCCTCATAACTGCTTTCAGGACTACCTTTACCCTCTCTATTCACTACAGGATCCTTCAGTTGACTGAGAATCTCCTTCTCCCATTCATTGGGAAATCCTTTGCCATGAGGAATTTTGTGGAGTACAGAATCCATAGCTATCCGATGCCTCTCTTTCCTGCTTTCCTTAATAACATGCTGTATCTTCTGTTTAACATCCTTGTAACGCTTGATAGCGATTTGATTCTCACGTATCTCACCTGTTTTTGTGTTTGGTTTTAGATTTCCATCTACATCATTCTCAACTTTTGATGGCATCGACTTCTGTGATTGACTCCCAATTTGCAACTTGCCTTTTTCTTTTGATCTGCCTGATGAGCCAGGCAAAGGAAATGACCCCCATTTAGTCAATCCTATTTTTGCACTCAATGCCTGTTGATTGTGGAAATGTTGGGCCAAAGGAGAGCTTGGATCATTCAAAACTTTCAATAACAAATTCTTGTTTTCATTGATAATGTCAAGAGCATCCAGGAACTCCTTTCTATGTAGCAAACCCTCTGCATTGAGTTCCTCTGCATGCACCAACTTCTTCTCCAACATATCTTGCTCTATGCTGTCCCTCTTTTCCACAAAATGTGTTTTGTTCTCTGTTATTTTCTTCTGATCATACTCATCAATCTGGTTATTCTCCCTGTATTCTCCCATAAACATGTTGCCACACTCTTGATCATACCCATTGTCGCTTGTAATTGGGTCCCCAAAACACATCAAAGGGAGTGAATCCAACGTGCTGCTGGTAGCCGAAGAAGGATCATGTTTTTGTTGAAAAGTTACAGGGCTTCCAATATCTGATACTATATCAGTAAGTGGATCCATAATATCTAAAGGTTCCAAATGATGAATGGAATCAATCCGTCGCAAATGTGATCGAGCCGGAAAGGTTGAACTCCGGTGATGCCGGCCCTTCTTTCTGTACATCTCCTCAGAAATCATTGCTTTTATTCGGGCTTTAACAGAACTCTTAGGTGCTGGAGTGTATCGTGTCATCTTTTCTCCGTGCTGATGCATTTTCAAATCAGACAGTAATTATTTTCTTGGAAATAAATTGGAAATCCATTCATCCCAATTCTAAATTTTGGATTTTTTTTTTTTAGATATATATTTTTTTGGTTCAATTTACTTATCATTAGCCTATCAGGATCAGGACCAACAAGAAAGAAAACCAGACGTTCTTTCTATTCTAATCTATTTTTATGTAAAACAACATTCATAAAAACTACAAAATGCGACGCTACCAGCAACCTCTTTGCGTCAACTTACGAAACGATGGTCCATCTGATCAGCACGATTCTGTTTATGCATTTTATCTGTACTGCAGTCATTGGTATCTTTACCTGGATTTCCAACTCCTACATGGAAGAAAACTCATTATAAATCAACATCTTTTTAGGATATTAATGATATATATATAACTTGGAAATGAAACATCTATCAGTTTATGTCACAAGAGTTCCTGCAGATACTGATATTGCTTGAAAAAATTGAATAGATCAGAATTTTCTCTAGTTCTCTGACTAAACACATTATGTGATCTTTCATATTTAGTTAGTACTATCTCACACGAGCATTTAATATTTTAATTACCAACACTTATAATATTTAATTAGTTAGAAATAAAGTTTGTAGTCAGGATTCAAACTCAAAATCTGAGTTTGACAGCGTGTAAGAGAATGTGTTTATGAAAAGGTTCGGTTTCAGAATTTCCAAACCATTTATGTGGCCTGTTCAATTACATTAAATACAAATAAAATACAAGTGATAACAAATACAACCTTGACGATGCATATAATTTCCCCACACAGACACAAAAAGAAGAAGAAAAAGAAAAAAGAAAAAAGAAAAAAGAAAAAAAAAAACAGAAAAAGATATATAGAGTACTAGTTGCACGCTGCATGCTTACCGGCCGCCAGTAAATGCCTACCGCCGGCACGCCTCAAGTGTGTAAAAGTTTTCTTGGCATGACGCCAGTGATGGTACCTAATAATTTGAAGTATATTCCCAGTACATCCCGGATGATAATTACTTTCTACAGAAAGAGAGCGTTCGTTGTCTGAAAACTGCTTCTTTCCCATTTCTAACAAATCAAATGCACCAGCTTTCAAACCTGCTCGATCGGTCGAGCGACAAATAAAAAATTATTAGATTCTGCAAAATGGGATTATGACGGAAACAAAATGGATTGAGTATTACCTAATATCGAAAGAAATTGGTAAGAAATTACGTACGTACGCAGGAAACAAATGGGGATCGATAAGAATTAGGAATGCTAGCTAGGCATTTCATGTAAGGTTCTATATTTGGTTGCAGCGAAAAAGGTAGGGAAATTATGCACCACAGATTTTTCTGGAAATATAGCCGCATATATTGCTGGATTTATTCACAAGCCTTAGACCTTTTCTTTTTCTGTATTTTTTTGTGATTTCTGTAAATATCCATATCCATTGCCGGAAAGAGGAAGAGAGAACAAGAGAGGCGATCGATCAGAGCATTCCATCCCCTAAGCTTTCGAAAGCTCTAATGGCTTCCCTCTCCAAGTTGTTGGCTTGCATGCATGCTTTGGGCTCTAACATGGTACGTGTGGGGATGTTCACGGTTGCAATACTCTCAACAAACTTGAGTAATAACCTCTCTTTCTCGGTTACTTGTACGAACGAGTAGCTGTGACATTTGTCCTTTTTTATTATTATTTTTAATAAATAACATTAGTTACACTAAGGAGGGATGCACAGTCCCGACAAAACACAACATTATAATTAATACGACACACGTAATTAAAAAAATAATAATAATAAAGCCAAAACATGATTGGTTCAAAACTTCAAACTAGCCTTAAGTTTCCTCTAGAAGGTTTGGAAAATACCTCCAAATGGCAGTTTTTTATGCCAAACGACAATGGTTTTACAGTCTTGCGACAAAAAGTCCACGTAATTGGATAATGATCAGACAATAATATATAATAATTAAACTCTACTTATTCTAATATATTTAAATTTTTAAGGATAAGTATTCATTTCATATTATATAGTATAGGTCTTGAATTAGTTGGAATCCTAATTTTATACTCTCTCCATTTAATTAAATCTCTAAATATTTAGCCCACTTATTAATTAAGGAGAAGTACTATTGGTATCGTGTTTCACGACTTGGATAGTGGCATGGGCTCGCTTTGTAGAACCTGCAAGATAAATAAGGAGTAGACTCGAGTTGAGCCTGTGAGGCTTCCAATACTTAAATTAGTTGAGAATTCTCGCATATGCAAAGAGTATCCAATCTTTTTTGAAGAAGGGGTTGGGTTATTTATACCTGACCTGGATCGAGGGGAAGCATGGAACTCTGAGGTGTGTTTGAGTCAAACATGTCTCTTCCCTAATCTGGTAATTTCCTGCTATACCATGGTCGCGTGCAGGTATATTCTGTCATGTAATAAATGTGACGTGTCCCTAGCCTCCTGCGACTAAGCAGGGCGTAAATGCGACATGCCTCTATCCGCTAGCGATTGTGCAGGTCATAAATGCGACGTGCTTCTAGCTCAAACAGGTCTGACTTCCTTTCCGGATTGGGGCAACCCAGTCATGGCCCCAAACTTGTTGTGGCCTTGAGGAGGGCCAAGTTTGTGATAGGCTTGCCGGCTGACACGGCGTATAATCTGAGGGCCTCTTTCGTGGTGCTGAGGGGTCAATTGGGGGGAGGGGGCCAGGCTTGCCCTTTGACCAATTTGGTTCTGAGTCACTTGAAGGCTAGGTCCTGGGCTAGGCCGCTGGGTTCGGGCCTGTTCCCCTCACATATACTATGACTCACACATAAAAAGTAATGTTAAGATATAATATAAATTATTAAAATGTACATCTTCACATAAACTTAAGTTATAAGTGTAGAAGACAAAACTAGTCCACGTCTTTAATAAGTTATTTGTTTTTTATAAATCTATTTTCAGTTTTTTTCTAATTTGTAATTTTGTAGAATCTTACTTTTAAAAACGTAACCCGATATCCAAAAGCACCTATCCCCCGATCGAATTGGTCAGATCATTTGGGAGCTCGACTTCCAAGGATACGTAGCATATCCATTCTCCAAAAGTATCTAACCTCAATCAACTTGGTCAGATTACATTGGAGCTCAGCTCTAAGCATGATATCATTCTTGTTTTTCAAAAATATCCAGATCAGTCACGTAGGTATGAGCTCTATCTATCTAAGCATGATATATATATATTGAGATTGTGGTAGGGTTTACATGCTATCATGTGTAGCAGGGCTTTCAAAATATCAGTTTTTTTTCCCTTCAAAATTCAAATTTGAGTAGTGTATATAGGAGAACCCCGACCTACTCTATTACTGAATTAATCATAAAACTGGAGACTTTTATGTTTTTGGTGTGTAAATTCATGGAAAGTTTTTTTTTAACCCAAAAATAATGATTGTTTTGGTTAATTATTAATATTTCCAATCGTTGAGTTTGAAGTTGTTGAGATTTTATTACAATATTGTGTTTTTTAACATTTTATTGTAACCGCATGCTCTCATTTCGTTGAAGTCCACTCCTCATTTAACGTTACTCTAATATGAATTAGAAAAACAAAACTGAGGAGAGAGATCGACGTAAGTTCCAAAGTCAAAAGCTAGCCCACTCTTCTTCTTCGTTAGCTTCTCCTCGATCTCTTTCAGTCTCTTTCTCTTCGGATTCTTCTCTGTTCCTCTTCCTCCGGAGCACACCATGACCTAGCTAGAGCTTTGTTATTACAACACTACAGAAAAGAAAGCAAATTAATAAAGAAAGAAAACTACAGAATCATTTACGTCTTTAATTGCCTAGTTCTATGGGAAACAATATCGGTAAGGCCTGCCATTGCCTCGATGCCGCCGGAGAGATTTCCCGGCGCCAGCATGACTTCCCAGTGATCCTCTCCGACCGACTCGATGAGGGCTTGGGTCATTCCTTCAGCTACTTGCCACCTGGCTTACCCCGGCTATCCTCTTCTTCCTTCACCTCCGAGGTGGACGGCTCCTTCGCAACGACTGCGTTCAGATCGATATCCGGCGCCTCCGTCAGCGCCAACACCTCCACTTCTCTTTCCAACTCTTTAAAAGACCTTTGCAGCTCCTCCGCCATGGATAGGGCCTCCTCGTTCGCGAGCTCCACTTCCTTCGCTTCCAGTCCTCTCCAACTACTCCCTCGATATTGGTCCATCGCTGGTTCTGCTACCTCGACAACGACAGGCCCGATAGAGGAAGTATGCAGCAAGCTAAAAAATGGAGGCCCCAGATACAAGGCTAGAATCGAGTCGGAGAAACCTCGTTTCAATAGTATCTTCAGAAAACTGATATTTCACATTGAATCCATTGCGGCAGTACTGGTTAAAGGTGATAATAATGTCAAGAAACCGAGTTCGAAGAAAACGAATGGGAATGTGACAGTGAGGAGTGGTGATAATTTGTATTCAAGACGTGGTGATGCTTATGATCAGGAGAGTCAGTATTGTATGGAGAAAGAGAAACTTCAGTGGGCGGAGGGGAAGGCAGGGGAGGATCGAGTTCAAGTGGTGATTTCTGAGGAACATGGTTGGGTTTTTGTGGGGATTTATGATGGGTTTAATGGCCCTGATGCGACTGAGTATTTGCTTTCTGTTCTCTATTCGACTGTGCATAACGAGCTCAAGGATTTAGTTTGGAATGCCAAGTTTGAGCCCACATCTATTTTATCAAATTCAATTGCAGAGGATGATCCAACACAAACGAGGAATATAGATGAGGAAAATGACATGCTAAGAAATGCAGATATTGATTTGGATCCCTATTCAAATAGAAATGATCAGGTTAAGAATTCCAAGTATATGGGTGAAGGGTTGGGGATGAAATGGAAGGGAAAAAGTCAAAGCAGCTGGAGTAGTTGTGAATGTGATATCTCATTAGAGCCTGAGAGGAAGTTAACAAGACATGAGCTGAGTCATTTGGAGGCTGACAGGCCAATGGGATCTGATAATATTCATTCAGAGGTGTTGAGGGCATTGTCCGAGGCATTGAGGAAGACAGAAGATGCTTATTTTGAGATTGCAGATGATAATGTGGAGAATAATCCTGAGTTAGCTCTAATAGGATCATGCGTTCTGGTGATGTTAATGAAGAATGAAGATGTTTACTTGATGAATGTGGGGGATAGTCGTGCAGTGTTAGCTCAGGAGGCCGAACTTGATGATCTTGGGCCAAGGAAAATGCACCTGGACTTCAAACAGATTAGAGAGGACACTTCAAGAAATCACAACTTGGTTGATCATGGCTTTGGATGGGGAGGATTACCCAATTTAATTCCCCTCCAACTCACTACTGATCACAGCACATATGTGGAAGAGGTAATTTTGTTATTCAGAAATTATGTTCTTTTGATAAGATAAGACTAAGGCCTTTATGGATTTCAGGAAGTCCAGAGAATTAGAATTGACCATCCTGATGATGCTTCTGCAATTGAGAATGATCGAGTGAAAGGTTATTTGAAGGTCACTCGGGCTTTTGGGGTTGGATTTCTCAAACAGGTACCTATAAGAAGCATGAAAATATAGGAAAAGGATTTGTATTTCTAAGGTGTGTGGAGACAGTTGGAAGCCACATTTAAAGACCCAATTTTATTTATTTTTTATAATGAGCCCCACTTTTTTCAAAAAAATTGTGCTGAACTTCTATACTTTACGATTATGTCTAATATTAGTTGATGTAAGAGGTTTACACATTAGTTTTTTAATAGGATTTATTTATTTATTTATTGGCTTTGTTCTTAATTTGAATGGCTGGTTACCCAAGGGTATTGTTTTGATAAGAACTGAAAATTCTTTCCTTTGCAGCCTAAGTGGAATGATGCACTTTTGGAGAAGTTTAGAATCGAGTATGTTGGGACATCCCCTTACATCACAAGCTTACCTTCGCTCTACCACTACAGGCTTGGCCCAAGGGACAGATTCTTGATATTGTCCTCCGATGGGCTTTATCAGTACTTAAGCAACGAAGAAGCTGTCTCTCAAGTTGAATACTTCATCAACATGTATCCTAATGGAGATCCCGCACAACATCTCATCCAACAAATATTGTTTCAAGCTGCTGAAAAACACGGTAATTTAGTCTTTGATGTTCATCCTAAACTTTAATTATGCTTATTGATGTGTCAATGTTAAATAGTGATTATTTTAGCTAGTGGTTGATACACAAAACCATTTAGAATATGTCAAATCAGTAAGTGTGACTAAAAATGACAAGATTTAGAATGAAGATTAATATCGTTTATGTTCGAAAAAACATTGAGCTCAGCTCGAGGTAATTGCATTGCAGGTATGGAGTTGGATGAGCTACTTGATATTCCACAAGGGGAGCGCCGCCGGTATCATGATGATGTTTCCGTCATTGTCATTTCATTGGAAGGGCGGATATGGCGATCATATATTTAAGGATGAGAAACTATGTTTTCCATATTAGATTAATGTGTCATCCTCAGTCACACATATTGATGTGATATGTTTTAAATGGTTATCAATTTAGTAGTAGACGCATGAAGCTAGTCAAAACATCTCACGTTAGTAGCTTGTGACACGGGATGACAAATCCTAAGAGAGGAGTAACATTGCTTTATTGATATCTTTTACTTGCAATCCAGCGTGAAGAATACAGTATACTTGATTTGAAGACAAGTTTGTAAATTAAATTCTATTATGTCAATGATGTGAAGGATTATTTATTCTCTACACTAACTTACAAGCAGAAGAAAAAATACACTGGTTTCAAGAATCATTCAATTTGAGAATCCTCCGGGTATTTTAATTATTACTTTTCAAAAAAATAAATAAATAAAACTAGTCCTTCAGTACATTTAATATGCATAACAGCATATTAAAATACATGTCATGATCAACCAGTAGAGTCAAAATACATGTCATTACCCACACGGCTTAAATCGATGTGTATAATATTGCCATGCCACATACTAAGAAACTAACAATTATACTAACAAAACGAAAGCTTAAAAGTAAAAATTTTTTGTAAAAATTGATGAAAAAATGTCTGAAGGTCCCCACAGCATGGTTCTCAAATAGTCGGGGGAAGTTTCAGAGAGTGAGAATAGCACCCTCTTGTAGTACTCAAATGCTGTCAAAGAAGGGTCATAAAATGACTTTGTAAAGGGTAATGCCTTGTAGCTATTTGTAAACCAAACCAGCAAGAAGTAGAAGCCTCAAAATTCCATCCCTTGCCTCAGCCACATAAAGAAATAAAGCTATTTTCTCATTCCAAATCCTCGATGAAAAACACTGACACCCATGAATGGCTCGTGCAAGGATCTCGGGAAAGGCCAAAACTTTCTACCAGATAAACCTCTGGATCCCGGGCTCATGGCTCCAATGGAATGGCCGAAACAAAAACATCATCATCGTGAAAACATTGATGGCTAGATATAGAATCCCCATGAAAATCCAGCTTCGATAGTCATAACTATGGGAATGAAGTACCAAGAAATAGAATGGTATGGTATAGTATCTGAACTCAATCAGTGGAGCAGGGACCAGAACCGCAGCAGTAGCCAAGAAAAATGCCAACACCCATATCTTCCTCTGAACTTTCCCTACCAACAAAATATATAAGCAAGCTCTTAGTGAAACAGGAAGAAACCAAATGACAATATGTTCCAATCAGGATTTAATAATCATAATATCATTTGCTTTGTTTTTCATACTGATTGGGGGAGAAAAGATAGAATATATATATATATACATATATATATATATAGAGGAGCATTGCTGCTGCATACTAACCCAACATACTGAGGATTGAAAACCACGAATAAACATAAAGCGGGACCAGAAGATACTTCATTGACCAATGGGCATTGATTACCTTCCGCCAGAGATAGAAAGGATAATGCCGATTGTCAGCAAGAAGATAGGGATGAGCTATACTGAAACAGTCAAATTAACCAAGTGATGAAATTGCAAAAGACACTAAGGTGATAACTAACTGCAAATCCTGCTGATCGAAAAAAAATTGCATGGTGTGTGTACTAAGTATGTGCAATCCTTTGGATTGCAAAAGCAGCAGGCTATATATCAAGGTTTGATTGTTCATGTTAAGCATCTGTATATGATATTTTTTTTTTTTTAAAACGTGTTATTTGTAAGCCTTTTTTAATCATCATCATTTCATTATCCTCTAATGTGATAACAAACAATTGGAGAAATATTCATCATGTTTCACTTATTTGCCAACCATCCTATTTATCTTCCAATCATCGATTGTTTACATCAAAGAATGATGAGATGATAATGAATACTAGGTTTACGAACATCATATATATATATATATATATATATATATCAAATATCAGACCAAAGAAAAGCTTAGAGAATCTCAGGAGAAAAATGATCCTTGTGGGATTGCAAAGGTCATTTGAATGTTGATTTTTGTAGAACAATACACTGGTAGTCTCACCACAAGGAAAGTAATAATAAGTCCAATTCGCATTTAAATTGAAGAGCATCCTCTTCAGTTAAACAAATGTTAGCGTTTCTCTAAAAGCATTTATTTAGGCAGTTATAGCAGACAAACATCAAAATCCCTATAGCAATTTGCTCAGTATGTTAACTGTTTCTCTGACCTGACCTGAAATAATGCACAGACAATAAGCCAAAGATGACAGCCATAAACAATTGGAAGAAACTAATGGGTCTTCTCTTCCAAAATGACTGGAGCAGGTCTACAACATGACCTGAATTGCAGTGCATAGGAGCCACAGAAAGAGCAGAAACCAGACCAAAATACATGATCTGTGCAAAATGTGGGGAAACTGCATGAGCTTCTTTTGCACCTGCAATATACAAAGTGAGAAACAAAAGCAATAAAGGCCCTCCATACACCGTGAAGTTAAAAGGAGCAAGAGCAAGCAAGATGAACAATACCTAGAACTACACTCCCATTCCAACGAACAAAAGCCAAAAAGACCATCAATACCATGAGAAAAGGGCTAAAGGAAACCAAAAGCTGTTGCTTCTTATGCCATGATGTTAAAAGGATGACCTGAATCTCATCAAGCAAACCTGCAACACAATGCTGCTAAATGTAACAAAAAGGTTGAGAACTAAAAAAGTGCATGGTGGGGAAAGAAAATCCAAATTCCATGTAAATTTTCCACATCATATAGAGATTATGATCTGAGTCTAGTATAACAAACCTTAATAACTCAGTATGTTAATTAACTATAAATAAAAACTCATTTAAAAATGTGAAATCAAACCTGATATCTGGTTTGCTGAAAATAAGCTTGTTCTTGGTATAGAATGCTCATCAGTATCCAAGGCAGGGCTCAACTTTCTTTTTCTCAAGTTCAAGGCCCGTGTGACATTATTGTTGGAAGTTATTCTTCCACTTTTCCTTATTTCTGTGTCAATGTCATTTACTTCTACATTATTTTTCTGACGGGTCAGAGTAGTATCCATAACCCCAGCACATGCCACAAAAAGCATCCAGATTATATTTGTCTGTCGAATGACAACAGCCAACGCACCGAGCTTCAGACAACAAAATAAGATTAAGTTATTAACTTGCCACTGGAATGATATATGTGCTTTTATGCATGACTTGATGTTCAAACAAACTACATAGTTAATGACAAAGGCTTGAGCTGTGTCCTTTACCAATGCACTGAACCAGTATTTCTTCTTCAAACATGCAAGATGCATAGCAAGCACTGCAGTTACCGATGCAACATCTGTATAATAAAGAAAAGAGAAGAACCAGTGGAGAGGGTATAAGGCTAGAACCACTGCATAAATTGTTGCTTTTCTTTCACTTAGAGTTGGTCTCAAGTGGATAGTTATCTCATATACAATAATACTGCATAATGCCGCCAAAACACCATTTACAGACCGAAGAATTGCAGTGGTGCAGAATTCAGAAAATGATGGAGCTGCTTGTACAAGGAACATGCCTGGAAACAAAGAAGCAACATGGGCAAGTGAAATATAGTACCTGCAAAAGTTATAAATCGCATGGATCAACTTCCTTATCACCACTTTTTTTTTGACTAGGGCAAAGTCAACCCTATATGTCAACGAGGAATATTAGACACCGTATTAAGAGAATTATGGAGGAATGTTAGGCACCGTTTGTTGTATATAATTGACTTTCCATGTATAGTATTCGGTGGCATAGTTTATATAATAAAAGGAAATCTCAAGGCCAAGGCATTCGGCCATTTTGACACAGTTTTATCTTATTTTGTCATGGTATCAGAGCTTTCTAGAAATTTTCTTGTGTTTCGGTCTATCTTAGTATTGTGATCCTACAGAAAGTTTTTTACAGAAATTTTCGACCAAGCTACAGAAATCTTACAGAAAGTTTCGGTCTGTTGTTTTTTCTTCCTTCTCTTCCCAGTTCTGTTCTGGGAATTTCGGCACACTTATCTGTCCCTCTCGGCACTATCATCTCGGTAGATTCTGCAAGTTCTCAGCAACATCATCTTGTTGGCTTCGTATTCTGCAGGCTAGGCAGGTTCTCGGCACCATTATTTAGTTGTCGCCTGTGTATTTCGGCAGGTCCTCTCCTCTCGGTTTCGTGTGTCGGCGCTGGGTCTCATCTCTCTCGGTCTCAGTCGGTGCTTCCTCTTGGTGTTTTTTTTTTTCGGTCTCAGTCGGTTTATCATAGTTTCTCTCTCTGTTCTCTGCATAATCGCTCTTTCTAGAACCCAGACCTTCGTTCCGAATTGGCTCTGCTGCTCTTTCCCGAGAAGGTTGATTCTCCTTTTTTTTTCGGTGCTTTCTGTTGTGGGTACGTGGTCACTGGGGTTCTCGGCATCCTCTGTTTTTTTTCAGAGGTGTTCTTGTGTTGTTTCGCTGCACTCAGTTCGTGGTAACTCTTTATTGGCAATTTCTTTTATTCGTGCTATTTTTTTTGTCTCGGCCTTTTTTTTCCAATGGATTCTGCACCTGTGTGTGTTAAGTTTACAGGCACAAATTATTCTACCTGGGCATTTCAGTTTGAATTTTTTCTCAAGGGCAAAGACCTTTGGGGTCATATTGATGGCACGGATGTCGCCAAACCCTCCGCTTCTGACAAATCTCAGGATGTCGGGTCTTCTCCGTCATGGGCTGTGCTTGATGCACGCACCATGTCTTGGCTTCTTGGCTCCGTGGAGCCCCATATTGTCACCAACTTGCGACCCCATCGCTCCACTCAATCTATGTGGGCTTATCTGAAGAGGGTTTATCATCAGGACAATGATGCTCGTCGCTTTCAGTTAGAACATGCGATTGCCATGTTTCAACAGAGTAGTCTTTCTATCCAGGACTACTACTTGGCTTTTCTGACCCTTTGGCATGAATATGCTAATTTGGTTACAGCGCATGTTTCCGATGCCGCTCTTTGCACTATTCAGACTCTTCATGCGACTAGCCGCCGTGATCAGTTTCTTATGAAGCTACGTTCGGAATATGAATCTGTTCGCTCCTTTTTACTGAACAGATCTCCTGTTCCCTCTCTTGATATTTGTTTTGGAGAGTTACTTCGTGAAGAATGTCTTAGTACTCAAGCTATTTTAGAGCAATCTCATGGCAGTTCTGGGATGACTACTGTCGCTTATGCTGCCCACGGACGAAGACCACCTATTAATTCTAAAAACTCGCAGTGTTTCTGCTGCAAGGAATATGGGCATATTGCTGCCAATTGTTCTAAGAAATTTTGCTCTTATTGCAAGAAGAAGGGTCACATTATCAAAGAGTGTCGTACTCACCCTCAACATCGTCCGGCCCAAGCATTTCAGACTTCGGTTACTATTCCTCAAGCAGCACATGGCTCTCCTTCCAATGCATCCTCTGATTCTACACCTCCTGCAATGAACTACTGCACCCCCGACATGGTGCAACAGATGCTCATTTCGGCATTATCAGCAATGGGGTTCCAAGGTAACAATTCTACTAAACTCTGGTACGTGGACTCGGGAGTCTCCAATCACATGACTAATAATCCCACTGCTTTATGCCATGTCCGGCCCTACGCTGGTCAATCTGCTATTCAGATTGCCAATGGCAGCTCTTTGACCATAGCTGCTGTCGGAGATGCCTCTTCGAAGCTCACTGATGTGTTTCTTGCTCCTCAGCTTTCTACGAATCTTATTTCTGTTGGCCAATTAGTTGATAATAATTGTGTTGTTAATTTTTCTGGTGATGGTTGTGTTATGCAGGACCAGGTAACGGGGGAGCCGATCGCAAAGGGACCTAAAGTGAGGCGCTTGTTTCCACTATTTTTGTCTGTTCCCAATTTCTCTCCAGTTTCTTCTATTAAGTCTTTACTTGTAATAATGTTTCAGATCTTAGTATGGTATGGCATCGTCGTTTAGGTCATCCTCATACTCAAATCTTATCTCATGTATTGAACTCTATTTTACTTGGTAATAAAAATCGTTCTTCTTTATGTCTTGAATGTGATTCTTGCAAACTTGGTAAAAGCAAAACTCTTCCCTTCCCTTTGCATGCTAGTAGAGCATCTCACTGCTTTGATCTTATCCATAGTGATATTTGGGGACCTTCTCCTGTTCCTTCACATGAAAAGTTTAAATACTATGTGACTTTTATTGATGATCATAGCAGATTTACTTGGGTTTACTTTCTTCGCTCTAAATCTGAGGTCTTTCGTATTTTTACTGAATTTTTAGCGTATGTTGACTATCAATTTTCTGCTTCTATTAAGACATTACGCACAGATTCCGGTGGTGAATATTTGTCTACTGAGTTTCAAACATTCTTGGCTTCTAAGGGTATTATTCATCAACGTTCATGTCCCTCTACTCCTCAACAAAATGGAGTAGCCGAACGCAAAAATCGTCATCTCCTTGATGTGGTACGTACTCTCTTGTTAGAATCTTCTGTTCCATCCATGTTTTGGGTCGAGGCTCTGAAAACAGCTACTTATTTGATTAATCGTTTGCCTTCTCAAGTCTTAAATATGGAGTCTCCCTATTTCCGCTTATTTGCTACGCAACCTAGTTATGATAACCTTCGTACATTTGGTTGTGTATGTTTTGTGCATTTGCCTCCTCATGAGCGACATAAATTATCTGCTCAATCTGTCCGCTGTGCTTTCTTGGGATATGATGTGTCAAAAGGGATTTGTGTGTTATGATCATACTTTACATCGTACACGGATTTCTAAAAATGTTATTTTCTTTGAAAATCAACATTTCTTTCCTGTGTCTTCTATGTCATCCTTTTCTACTGTGATTCTCCCCTCCTTTGAACAGCCATTCTCAGATCGTCATCCCGTCAGTTCTCACTTTAGACCAAGTTTTGTGTATACGAGATGCTCCCGCCCACAGTCTCTTCCGGTGGCTCCACCGATATCTGCTCCTACCATGCTCCAGGACCAATCAGTTGCAACACCCTCAGAGCACTTGGCACGTCGCTCTTCTCGAGTGTCAGTACCTCCGGATAGGTATGGATGGTTTGCTTCTGCTCTTACTGCTACATTATCCAATTTTGATATTCCCACATGCTACTCACATGCTGTCAAGCAAGATTGTTGGCGACAAGCTATGCAAGAAGAAATTGCTGCTTTAGAGGCCAATCACACCTGGGACATTGAGCCATGTCCTCCTATCATTGTTTCTCTGAGTTGCAAATGGGTTTATTCAGTCAAAGTCGAATCTGATGGACGTTTGAAACGTTACAAAGCTCGACTTGTTGCACTTGGGAATAATCAAGAATATGGTGTCAATTATGAAGAGACCTTTCCTCCTGTGGCTAAGATGACTACTGTTCGTCTGATTCTAGCTCTTGCTGCTTCCAATGATTGGTCACTACATCAAATTGATGTTAAGAATGCTTTCCTTCACGGTGATCTTAAAGAGTGTATTTACATGAAGCCACCTCAGGGATTGTTCACCTCTCCGACTTCACATGTGTGTAAGCTTCGTCGCTCCCTTTATGGTCTAAAGCAAGCTACAAGGGCCTGGTTTGATAAATTCTGCACAACTTTATTGCAATTTTCATTCAAGCAAAGCAAGTATGATACTTCATTGTTTCTTCGGAAATCAGACATGGGTATTGTTGTTCTTTTAGTTTATGTTGATGATACTGTGATCACTGGTTCCGATTCTGTCTTACTCGGCCAGCTCAAAACTCATCTCTTAGAGTCCTTTCATATGAAAGATCTTGGATCTCTCACATATTTTCTTAGTCTTGAGGTACATCGTAGTCCTTCTGGTATTTCACTCAATCAACATAAGTATGCTGGTGACTTGGTGACTACAGCTGGCCTACAGGAGGCTACTTCTGTTGATACACCAATGGAATTAAATGTCAAGCTTCGCAAAGAGGAGGGTGACTTACTTGTTGATCCTCGATTATATCAAAAGTTGGTGGGTAGCCTTGTTTATCTCACCATTACTAGACCAGACATTTCTTTTGCTGTACAACAAGTCAGTCAATTTCTTCAGGCTCCTCATCATCTTCATTTGGCTGCTGTCCGTAGGATCATACGCTATGTTCAGGGCACTTCTGCCCATGGTTTATTCTTCCCGACTAGCAACTCTACTAGTCTTGCTGCTTATTGCGATGCTGATTGGGCTGGTTGTGCGGATACACGACGCTCCATCACTGGTTGGTGTGTTTTCTTAGGTAATGCATTGATCTCTTAGAAGAGTAAGAAGCAAGATAGAGTTTCTAAGTCTTCTACGGAATCGGAATACCGGGCGATGTCTTTAGCTTGTTCTGAAATTATTTGGCTTCGAGGTATGCTTGCTGAGCTAGATTTTTCAGAGACTGATCCCACACCTCTACATGCCGATAATACAAGTGCTATTCAGATCACGTCCAATCCTGTCTATCATGAGCGCACGAAGCATATTGAAGTCGATTGTCACTCTATCCGTGAAGCATTTGACGCTCGTGTTATCACTCTTCCACATATTTCTACTGAACTTCAAATCGTTGATATCTTCACCAAGGCTCTCACTCGTCAACGACATTGCTTCCTAAGTAACAAATTGATGCTTGTTGATTTACGGGCATCAATTTGAGGGGGGCTGTCAACGAGGAATATTAGGCACCGTATTAAGAGAATTATGGAGGAATGTTAGGCACCGTTTGTTGTATATAATTGACTTTCCATGTATAGTATTCGGTAGCATAGTTTATATAATAAAAGGAAATCTCAAGGCCAAGGCATTCGGCCAAGACTAAGCAGTCTTCTCCGTGTTATTTTGATAGGGTATAGTTCAAAAGAAATTAAAAGTATGGTGAATCCTGCATATGACGTCCCTCGGCCAAAACTCCTCCACATTTTATATTTCAACACAAATGATTCATCAAACAGTTTACTTCTATTTATCAAAAAGTTTACAGATTCATTAATGCTAACTAAAGTGACACAAATGTTACAAAACCAATACCCTGCTTCCATATGATGTTTAGTTTGGTTTTCCACCCACAACTCAGAGTACAAGCTCAAGCAAGAAGAAGCAACATTCAAATGAATTATCATTGTTAAAGCAAGAAAACCAAGAGATGATGAAACGCTTTCAACAGCAAAGGTACACTTCATATTGCAACTCCAAGAAATTGGAGAAAGTTAAACTACGACCAATTAAAGCTCTCGTTGTTATTACATGTTTCTTTTCAAAATTTTTAATTCAGAGTATCCCCAATTAAATATCAACTACTGGAAAGGGAAACAAAAGGGGAAAAGGGAAAGAAAATGCAAATAGTGAAGAGGACATACAGGCCAGGAGGAGTGGTAATCATGGGATCCCAACTTCTAAAATTGCCTTTACAGTACTGCTGAGCCTGTGGTATGTGGAATATCTCATCCTAACGCATCCATTGTAAGTACGTCAGTGCACCCAATATCAACTAAATAAAAAGAATAAAACTAGAAAATTTTCGAAATTTTATATTTTTTATTGTTTTGTTTTGGGTTTTACCATGTAAGGCTCAGGAACAATGTGGTTAACAAGTATGGAGACAGGAATGACCCACAAGCTCACAATCGCTGCCACAGCTATTCTTCCCATTTCGTGTGCTGAATGAGTTATCAGGACAACACTGTATTGTTTCTGGTCACAAGCAAACGCTGCAGCAATGGCCTGAAGAAAGAGAAAAGAAGAAGGGAAGGGAAAGGTAGGGGGGGGGGGGGGGGGGGGGGGGGGGG